>VZTU01035354.1:0-26548 GCA_013400835.1 Zapornia atra | reverse complement strand
GTTCTTGCTTGGGCAAAACAGACGCTGCTTAGAAGGGCTCCTGGCTTGTTGCACCAATATACAGGCGAGCAGCACTGGCTGAGCAGTAGAGCTTTCCGACCTTTCAAAGGCAAGGGCTGCATGGCTTCTATGCCTGCTGCTCCTTTCCATGGCTCTGTGGCTTTACTTTGCCAGACTGACAGGGAGGTTTAGCATCATGGGCCACAAAATAAGAAAAAGAACGAAGAACCCCCTTGAAATAATGTAACATAAGGCAAAATAACATGGTATCGCATGACACCACATGACGAAACCAAACATACATAGTTTAGTTATGGAATGACATAGCCTCTCCCTGGTAGCAGGGGGCAGCTATAATCAGGGTTGCATGCAATGTGAACAGATAGGTGATCTCTCACCTATCTACATAGCTGCAAGAAAGGGTGGAAAAGCTCAAAGATGAAATAGGAAGACTTAGGCATAGGGAGGCTGAAGTGGCGATAGATCAGTAGAGACAGGCTCTGCCCTCTCTTCGGTTGAAACAAGATCACCCCTTAGGTAGTATCCAGGATAAAAAACCCCTGTGTCCTGCCCCAGGAATGGGGAAGGCAGTGACCTAAATGAACAGGGTGAGTGGAGGCAGGTTCAAAGCAAGGAAAAGTTAGAAAAAGCAAAGAGGGAAAGCAAGAGTGAGGCCAAACAAGGCAAAAGTGAAGTGGCAAGGCAAAGGTCAAGAGGTAAAAAGGGGAAGGAAAAAGGCAAAAGAAAAGGCAAAAGGAAAGGCAGAGGCAAAGGCAAAGCCAAAAGGAAGGAAGCAAGACAGAGGGGGAGAAAAAAAGGGGGGAAACGCAAGCAAATGCAAGAGCATCTGCAAAAGGCAAGATGGATAGCAAGATGCCAAGATGCTGAGCAGAGGCAAAGGCAAGGCAACATGAAGGAATCAAGGAGAAAGGTAAACAGACTAAAAACCAGAAGACAAGGCAAATGCAAAACGCAAAGGGACATCAGGTGTGCACCCACCACCCAAGGACTACAACTTTATAACCATCTCTGCTGGATCCCTGGGTGCAGATATCTTCTTTTTTTTTTTTTCTCTCTCTCCCTCTTTCTCAACTTCTAAGCTTATTCTCCACACATAAGAGTAACAGTGTTCCTAGTTTTGCTAAATTTTACTACTTGTAATCCATTGCTCCAAATACATAGTGTGGTGTGGTTTTGTTTGCAAGCTTTATAATCATACTCCGTTTTAAGTAACGTTGTGCCTCTTGAGTAATTGTTGTCATTACTGAGTACCAAGCAGAGCATTACAGTAGCTAATCTTGCTGGTGTGGCTGCTAAAAGAGATGCCCAGCCTGTGGGGGCAGTAGAAAAGGTCAATTCTACATGTACCCATCTGCCAGGACAGGACAGGCAGGTTTGAGAGAAGGATTGAGTCCAGCTGCGCCTAGACTCCTCTCTGAGAGTTCAGAAAGCAAGGGGGTCCAGTCTGAATCTCAGTTTTGCCTCTCTGGTGGCATGTGACAGGATAGTGGTTTGAAGCAACCCTAGAAGGCAGAAAGCTATAAAAGAGCCTACAACATGTCCTAGCAGCAAAGGTGGCCAGCAGCACCCTGGGCTCTCTTAACAGGAACATGGCCAAGGAGAAATTATTTTCTTCCTTTACTCAGAACTTGTTAGACCACATCAAGGTAGTGTGTCCACTTTTGGATCCCACCATACAAAAAATATATCAGTGTACCGCAGCAAGTTCAGAGAAGGGTCCCCAGGACAGTCAGAGATGGAGCACTTACTCCATGAGGAGAGGTTGAAGGACCAGGGCAGATTCACCTGGGGAAAAGTCAGCTTCGGATGGGCCTGACAGCAGGGGGTTGAGTAGGATTATTGAGGATATAGAATCAAGCTCTTTAATGTGGTGCAGGGCAAGAGGACAGATGGCTTTCTCATCTAGAGGTAGCCAGACAGTGGAGCAAGTATTCCAGTGAGACTGTACAGTCTCTACCCTTGTTGGTTTTCAAGACCCACCAGGAAAATTGATCCAACTGGTCTGTTGGCATAATTAACTGTTTTGATCAGGAAGTTGGGCTAGAGACCTCCTGGCATTCCTTCCAACCTGTGTTGTCCTATGACCCAGTCCGTAGTGGCTGAGAACGTTGATGATACCTCATATGAGCTACCAGAGTCGACAGATTGTTAAAGAAGCTAATAATGAAAACCTAACATTATAATGATGGTGACGCATGTATGCAAATATAGGACAGAAACCCAGAGGAAAACAGACTTCATCAGTTTTGGTGATCTCCCAAACCTGCCATTATCTTATATCCCTGTGGGCAAAGCTGCCTTAATATCTTTTGGGATTTTAAATATGGTGGTGTGTTGGCAGTAAAGCTTGTAACTTAGGAAGAAGAGAGCTAACTCCCCATTTCTACTTTCATGCAGAGTGAGGTGAAACCAACAATAACCTGACATTTTATTTGATAAACTTTTTTCTTAAACATTTCAAAGAAACTTGACTTGCATTGGAACACAATCTGAAATTAGCTCCCTGACAGTCCCTCACAGTATCAGTTTCACCTGGGAAAAACTAATTAAATGTGAGTTCTCTTTGATGCAGGAAATAAATGTATTCTAATCGCTCACCCTACAGGCAGCCCAAGTGCTTAATTATACACAGCGGCTGCATGGCATGGCCAGAACCCATCGTGGCTTCCACGGTTAAGCAGTAGCAAGCAGGCCTGCCACCACAGACAAAAGGAGAAGCAGTGATCAGGAAGCCTTGGGTGCATACTCTGTTTTTAATGATGTTTAGGCACTGATTACTCCTCAAAATATGTAGGAGGGGCAAAGTTAAGGATATGGTCACGGGAGGCAAAGTAGCTGGATTTTGTGGCACCTTCTCCATTGAGCAGAGGAAGTGACTTGGCCAACACTGCAAGTCCCTCACACAAAATTTGCCTTGGGTTGCTTAGCTTGGCCTATACAGACACGGGCTGTAGTCAATAGGGCTGCTCTCCTTTATGTTTCATTTGAAACATGCCACACAGTAAACAGCATGCAATTAAATTTATCTGCTTTAGAAATGCAAAGGGCTGAGTCATCTCCACTGGATTGCTTCCTTGCTGCTCCTGCTTAGGATATTGCCTGATAAGCTGATCTTTGCTTACTGTGATTCAGTTTTAGACAAAACCTTAAAGTACCTATGATAAAACATATGCACCTGCCATTGAATGCAATTGATGTATGAGACCAATTTGAAAATCTCAGTCACTTCAAGTATAAACATAAACAGCAAATAATGATTTTTTTTTTCTAAAAATATTTGTAAATCCTTGATCTGGCCTTTGGTAATGATGCATCTATCCTTTTTACTACCCACTTGATGTGTGAGTAAACACAGCACTGACCGAAGCAATAAATTACTCCTAATCCCCTATTAAGAAACCAACTAAGTCAATACAAAAGGAGGACAACTACTTTTTCATTCAAAGTTTTTTTTAACACTTTTCACACCATAACAGTTTGGATTTAGGGTATGTCCATTTCCAGCCAGCCTGTCACAGTCTTGTTTAGGGGATTATACCTTTCTACAATCCAGGAAACTGTCACAGGAGTTTTTGGGTCACTTGTGACATGCAAATGCCTGAACAAATTCCTTTTACAAAAGGGCAGAGACAAGGGCTGAAAGGTAACACCTCAGCTCATTACCACAGGCAAGGGGGAAATGACATGTTTAGATTTGAGGCTTTGGTGCTGTTAATAATCAGCCCACAGTTCCTGGAAGAAACTGAGAATTGCTGTCAGTAGCTTTCAAGTACTGGGTCTTGAGGAGATAATGATTAAGAAAAAACCCACCCTATTCCATTTAAAATCTTCAGGAAGGGGTGGGGGGAGGGTACAATTTTTTCCCCTTCAGGATAAAGTCAGATTTGTGGAAAGCAAGTCTAGACATTCTGCAAGCTACAAAAAATTCTGTCCAGTGAAGTGCATGGTTGCATTTTGCTCATCACTTTCATTGCTCACTTGCTGTCTTTTCTGTTACTCCAGCTGACTTTCTCATCACCTCTCTCCTCCCCAGTGTATTACTGGCACTCACTGTCTTGCCACTTGCACTCCCTTTTGCCCCTTTCCTCTATCTTGCTGTGCCAGTCCAACCATCCATGACATCCCATCCCACTCACAGCCCCTAACATTGCTGCCATGTCATTTTCTGCAACCTCTTACCATAGCTCTTGTTTCTGCCTATGTTTGCTGGGCTCATCCGCACCATCACCTTCTCTCTTTCTGTCTTCTATTTCCATTTATCTTTTCCTTGTTGCCTCTTGCTGCAGTATCACCTCACTGTTTACATTTACTGCCTTGTCAGTCCCTGTCTTGCCCTACTTCTCCTAGTCTGGCACTGCCCCTCTCCTCATCCCCATCCTGTCTCATTTTACTGCTTCGATTGCTGCATTCCTGTCCCATTGTCACCTTCCCCTGTGGTCCTACAGCTTTGTTTGTCATTGACCCCTCCAGCACCTCTCTGCTGGCCTCTGATTTCCCTTTTCCTAGCTGCTCCTATTCCCACCATGTATGTGCTGTGCTACTTCTATTCACTGCCTGTTCTGGCCAGCCCCATTTGCTGCCTGATTCCTTTTCTCCCAGCAGCTGTGTTTGCTCTTTACCCACAACATTTTTCTTTACTGCTCCCCTTACTGTTTGCTCTTCAGAGAATATCCTGGGTTGGGAGGGACCCATAAGGATCATCGAGTCCAACTCCTGGCTCCACACAGGGCCAGCCAAGTCAGAGCATGTCACTGAGTGCACTGTCCAGACACTTCTTGAACTCAGCCAAGCTGGGTGCTGTGACCGCTTCCCTGGGGAACCTGTGCCAGTTCTCAACTAGAACCTCTTCCTGATATCCAGCCTAAACCTCCCCTGTGGCCACTTCATACCATTCCCTCGGGTTCTATCAGTAGTCACCAAAGAGAGGAGATCACAATGCCCTTCCAGTACTTGCTGCATGCCCCATTTGCCATCCTGGCTGATCCTGCTGCTTCATTTATATCCTCCTGTCAGGAATTGCCATATTTGCAGGCAGGTCTTGCAGCTTCTCCCTGTTTCCCATCTGCTGCCCACGCTTGCTCACTTGTTGCTTGTCACCGTTGACCCTCATCACCTAACTTCTCTTCCACTTACTGCTTCCTCCTGCCACTCTGTCTTCTGCACTTCCCACCTCTCCTCACCTGCTTGCTTTACCACCTCCCTTAGCTACCTGCCTTTCACTGCCTCTCTTGACAGCTTGTTTTTGCCACCGCTTGCTTCCTACGCTAGTAAAGATGTCCCTCCTATAACTTCTCAGGGTTGCATTTCTAGATTGCACTCTCAACCTTTTCTTACTGCCCATCACCATTGGCCTATACTTCTCCCTCCTCCCCTCATCACCTTAATACCTGACCACTCTTAATTTTCATACTGCACTACATGTCACCCCTCTTTACTAGCCTGTTTGCTGGCTCCTGCTGTTGCCAGCCCTGTGACTCCACTCTGCACCTCATTTGTACCCTGTGCTCTATGTGCCTTTTCAAGCCTTTGTCTGCTGCTCAACTTGACCCTTTCACTTTCTCTGACTTGTCTAGAAGCTTCATTTGCTGTCCACTTACTCTTCTTCCCCTTTCTTTTCCACTTGTTGCCCTGCTTGTCCCCCTCCTCTTGGACAGCCTGCCAGACGTCCACCTCTCCCATTGCTCTGCAGCCTGGTCCTGTCACATGATTGATGCTTTCTGCCTGTGATTTGCTGGCCAACCTCCTCATCTTCCTCACCAACTGCTCTTAACATTACCCTGACCAGTCAGCTTCCAGCTCTAATGTAGCTATCTTTTGCCACTTCCCATAGATGCCTCTCCTCCCCAGCTCCTTAGCTGCCTGCCTTTGATGCAGCAGTATTCAAGTTCATGGTGGGTTGACCCCAGGCAGCAGCAAAATTCCCACACAGCTGCTTGCTTATTCCCCCTCCCTCTGGAACAGGAAGGCATAAGTCAGGAAGAGCATAACCTAGGAAACTCGAGATAAGAACAATTTAATGCAGTTAATAAGTGAAATTAGTAAATTAAGACAGTTCAATAGCAAGGGAAAGAGGGGAGGAAAAACCCCCAAGTCCAAACAATGCAAAGGCAATCACAGTCGCGTAATACCTCCCACAGATAGATGTCTGGCCAATCCCTAAGCAATGGCTACTTTGAAAGACACTCCTCCCTCTTACCTCTTCTCACAGCCTTTTTCCCATCCCATTGAAGGGTTGGGGCGAGGCAGAGTTAGAAACCTTGAAGCTGTGCAAGCACTGCTTAAAAATAACCAAAACACCAGTGTGTTATCAACACTAATTTAGTAACAAAACCAAAACATAGTACTGCATCAACAGCTGTGGAGAAAGTTAACTTCATCCTAACCAGACCTAGTAAATTTTTTTGCCAAAACAACTGTCCTTTAGTGGCTCATACTTGTCCTCACACCTACTTTTAATCACCATGTACTCCTCTCACTCCTTGTCAGCACAGCTATATCTGTTTGCCTTTTATAGGCCACTTTACCCTCACACTCTCCTTTAGCTACACAACTACTTGTCCCCTGTCTGTTGTTATTGATTCACTTGTGTGGTGTTTTTGTTACCTGATGTGGCTTCATTTTCTGCCTTATTTTCTACCATGCAAGAAAGTGGGGGTGATTGTTGACTCCCCACTCCAGCTTGTTCACCATTAGCCTTGCCACCAGTCAAGTAATTTCTTATCTCTGGCAGCATATTTTCTGTCTCCTGCTCTCAGTCCAAAAGGACTTTTCTGTTGCATCTTCTGGAAACCTGTCCTTCTAGTCTCCTTCAGATGGCCTGTGTGTTTGTTATCCTCCCCATCTCTCATGGCTGTGCCAGGGTTGCTGTCCCATTAGCTAGCTTTTCCTCAGGGCCTCTTTGCCACATCTATTGCACCCTCCCACATCACCTCACTTTCTCCTCAACTTCCCTCTGGCTTGCTTCACAGTCTTATCATTACCATAGTCCTAGCTTGGTCACTGCTCCAACCTGCACTGATTGCCTCTCTGCACAGCCATGTTTACAGCCTCCTCTCTTGCTTCATTTACTGCTAACTCTGCCAGCTATCACAGACATTTCTCCTCAGAGTTATGCCTGGTTCCACCTATTCCAGATGCCAAAATGATAACCTCTTGAGCACTGCAGTGTTTCAATCCTTTTGTCCCTATCTCTCCCTCCCCTTCTTTCACTTCCTCTTGAAGCTTCATTTCTTCTCCCTTCTCTTGCTGTCCCTGATCCCTGCTTCACTCCATACTTGCAGTACCTCCTCTCCTACTCCACTTCTCACCTCCTTTCACCACCATCCTGTGATGCTGATGATTTTCTTGGCTACTCTCCCATGACATGTTCCCCTGCTTTTCTTCCCTGTCCCCTTTGCCATGGCCACCTCCCTTACTCAACTCCTGTCCTTTACCACACAGTTAACTGCCATGTACCACCCAACACTCAACTGCAGCTCTCTACTGCTGCTTCTCACTGGGGGGGAAGAAATCTTTTCTGCATATACTGATCTCCAGGCTTTCATTCTTCCTTTGCTCTTCTCTTCATCACCTTGTTTCCCACCTTTTCTCACTGTTTTTCTAAAAAGAAAAGACACTATGCTGTGCTTGTCCATATGACTCTCTTTTCCCCTTTCCTTTTCTCCCTTTCTATGCTCTGTTTACGCCTGCTTGCGGCTTCACGTACCTTACTTAGTCTGTTGCAAGGTTATTCATCTCATTAGCCTTGCTGCCAGAGTTGCTAGCACTTCACCTTCTCACCTCACTTGTTAGCCCCTCCTCAAGATAGCGACCATCTCCTGCACCTCCTTCCTCCTCACCATCAGTGCTGTCCTGTTCCCTGCTGTTGTTCCTTCACTACACTTACTCCATACTACCAAAAACCGCAGCCAAGCCACAACCCTCCCTCACTGCCCAAGGTCATTGTGACCTGGTACTACTACCTTTCTAGTCCCTGGGCACTACTACTACTGCTACATGCATAAAGTAAAATTTCCAAAAGCACCAATAGATTTAGTTTCTCAAATCCCCCATTTTGAAAAAAAAAAAACCCAACAGATCTTTGGCTCTTTGCCGTTTAGATTTCACTGCAAGTGGATGAAAAAATAACTATAAAATGCCCTGTGGCTGGATATTCAAAGTTATTCAAGCATGCCAAAAATGGCCTCAGGGCCCAGCTCAATTTTCATCCGTATGTGGGCCACTTAAATTGGCTTCTTGCAATTTCTCTAGGCTGGTCTTGTTAAAGGCCTAAATACATGTGAAAATTTGGCCACAGGTTCCCTTTGAGGCTGAGGGAAGAAGGGGAGAATATTCCGGATTTCTAAAGAACTTGCATGCCTTTGAAAAATATACCACTGGCTTCTTAACCCTAAAATAACTAATTATTGGACTAAAGAGTTGATTATAGTAGAGCACCTTTCAGGAGAAATATGTCATATGAAGACTAAGCATTATTAGTGGAGGTGTGAATTTTCTTAGAGCATTCAGATCATTGCTGTCTCCCACACACACTGCTGAAATGGGCTAAGCTCAAAAGTAATGTACAAAAGATATCCAGGGGGTAGATAATAGAGTGTTACATTTAAAACCTGGGAGGATCTGTTATTTATTAATATGTCTTACAGAGAAAAAAAAAAATTAAAAATGAGAGACCAAGCCAGATTGAAAGAGAATTGTTTGAATGAGCTACACATTTAAAATGTAACACTGCAAGGTAATTCCTATGCAAAGTCTTTTCCTATTTGTAGCATTTTACCTTAAAAATCTTAATATCCATTTTCCATGTGATATATTCCTCCAGGGGGAAAAAACAGGGATGAACCAGATTGTAAACATCCCAGCTTTAAGCAGCTGAATAAGCAGTATCTTATTTTGGCTGTAGGAATAAATGGAGGGAGGTTGAGGACAGGCCAGGAGATTATCAATTAAACATATACCACCATTTAGGTGCCAATCTTAGGACTGGGTAAGGGTTTTCTTGAGAAATGATCCAGGTTCACAACATGTTCTTCAGATTGAAAGGCTTGGAGAAATATTAATGTGACAAAGTCTGCCAAGCTACAAGAATTTCCTGCTGAATAGTATCAAACTATAGCTGCTTTATTAATGTCCTCTCAATGGGACCATACTATAAAAGAACACTGATATTAAAAAAGAAAAAAACTTTTTTTTTCTCAGCCCTATGGAGCATAACAACAGTGAGATGATTGTACACAGGTATAAATGGACCCAAATAATTATAATTTCGTTGTATTTATTAAAGTTCATCTGGTGTGTTTAGCTGAGATTTCTCTATAGGAAACAGTATAATTTGAGGATGACTGGTTTGGGACTCTACTTAATTTTAAAATCCAGAGCTGGACTGCCCTTTGAATGTTCTGCTACATCCAAAAGGTAGTGCTTGAACTTCTCAGCTTTACTGGCAATATTCACATATGGAAGACTTATTAGAAAGCAAAAGAATTTGAGAGGGCAAATTCCTACAGCCAGCAGTGATCCAAAAGCAACTGCAGCTCTTCCTCCAACTAGTTCTACTTAAGAGTTGCCATTTCCTCTGTCTATCCTGGCTGCTAAGCTATTACAGAAATATAGCAATCTGCAAATGAGGAGGAAAAGTGTGAAGAAGGAGGAAAAAAATATGGACACAAACCTGTATTAGCAGAATCTTGTTTTGACTGTTAACACACCACTTGTAGCTCTGTCAAATTCCAGTGCAATGGTCTTGTATCTTCATGGTACCTGCAATAGCCTCAAATTAATTAATTGTCTCACTCCCAGTGGATGAGTGAAAGAATTGAGTGTACTTTTTTAACAAGCATGCTTTGACTGGGGTTATTCAGCTTATTTTTCATTTTAGAAATACCTTTATCTGTAAACCTGCATCTAAGTAAACCTCTGCAGTTTTAACTTAAAATAGAAAAGGGTGGTGCTCTTTCCATTGATCGTCTTCCCAAATTGAAATGTGCACTAATTGACATAAATAGAAATAATTTATTGAAGCAGCTGTAAATGAGATGCCACTTTGCAAACACTATTCGTGTATAGCCTTTGTATACAGCCTAATAAATCTGCAGGGCCTTGGTCTCCTCAGCAAGGAGCAGGCAATTCTGAAAACCAGAATGGTCTCGGGCCAATTGAGAAAGAATGTTATTTTCTCCTGAGCCCTTCCACTCAATAGAAGTTTTGTGCTGTTTACCTTCTATGTCATACTAGCACCATGTTGAGTTTTCCCTTTAAATCTTTATCAGCAGAAACAATATGAAGGAATACCACAAAACCTGCATTAAAAATAAGCAAATCTGTGTTTTCTACCATTAATTTCTCTTGACTCACACCTAATATATTCTCCTATTTTATGAAGTAAGAATAAAAGCAATCTGATGCTCATCCAGCCATCTGGCATAAACACTATACTGTGGTTGGAAAGGTCATAGAGACTCTAGGGCTTAAGCACATAACATTCAGAATATCAAGTATGTAAAAAATCAGAAGCACCTATGTAATGCAAAGCACTTTCAAGCTGTGTACCAAGACCCAAGATTTTTATCACCTAAAAAAAGTATACATTACTCCCCTACAACACCATACTGCTAAATTTAATCTGGCTAAGATAGCTCAAGGTATTTTTCTCTATTAAAGTAAAAGCACAGACAGTACTCAGGCCAAAAACCTGAAAAATTTATCTTTCATTGGTAAATGTAAGAAAACCTTCTGTGTGCATTTCACCTGTATGTATGTACTAACATATTATTAAATATCATATCTATTGATATACCAAACATATATACTTCAATGATTCAGACATTGTGTAAAATATATCAATACCTTAAAATCAATAGCACAGTCCCAAATCAAGTGATTTCAAACAGTGGGGAACCAGACCTGAAACACTGTTAAATACAGATTAGTAACATTAACATAACATTTAATAGGTGTAACATTTTGTAGGTATTTATGTGAAATACAATTTGAACTCTTTCTGTCTTTAGAATCTGTCCTAGTTATGGCCAGGCCAGAGTTAGCCTCCCTGAGCAGCCAGCACAGGTGAGCTGAGTCAGCCCAGGTGAGCTGAGTTATCCTGGGCTGTTTTCCACACCACCTGACATCACTCTCCCATAAAAGGGGCTGGTTGAGGAAGAGTATTCCTGGGTGCCTGAAGGGCAGTCTGAGTGTGGCTGGGGTGTTGGGTTGGTCCTACTCCTGTAGTACTCTCTGTTATCACTGAGTGTAAGTGAAATTTGCTGCAGGCTGTTATTGTTCTTTCATGTTGATTTTGTCAGAAAACTGTCCTTACCCCAGCCCAGGGAGGCTCTGTCCGTTTCACCTCCTGGAGTCAGTGAGCAGTGTGTGTGGTGCTCAGCCGCTATATTGGGGTCTATGATAGAATCATAGAATTGTTGGCTGGAAGGGACCCTTTAGATGATCAGCACCACATCTAAATTATTTAAACACCTCCAGGGATGGAGACTCCACTGTCTCCTTGGGCAACGTGTTCCAGTGCCCAACAACCTTCTCTGTGATGAAGTTTTTCCTAATATCCAATCTAAACCTTCCCTGGTGCAACTTAATGCCATTTTCTCTTGTCCTATCATTTATCACTGGGGAGGTCAGCCCCTGCCTCTCTACAACCTCCTTTCAGGCAGGTGTAGAGAGCAATTAGGTCTCCCCTCAACCTCCTTTTCTCTAGACTAAACAACTCCAATTCTCCCAGCTGTTCCTCACAAGAGTTATTCTTCAGTCCTGACACCAGTATCATTGCCCTTCTCTGGACATACTCCTACACCTCAACGCCTTTTCTGTAATGAGGGACCCAAAACTGAATGCAGTAGTCAAGGTGGAGCCTCACCAACGCTTGAGAACAGGGGGACAATTACTTTCCTAGTCCTACTCACCACGCTGTTCCTGAAAGAGGCCAGGATGCCTTTGGCCGCCTTGGCCACCTGGGCACACTGCTGGCTCACGTTCAGCCAGGTGTCTGTCAACACCCCCTCTCTATCAGGGCAAGTGAAGCAAGCGATCAGGCCCAGTCAGCACAGGTTCATGGAAGGAATGTCCTTCCAATCTGACCTCCTCCTGTGGCAAGATGACCTACTTAGTCAATGAGGGAAAAGCTGTAGATGTTGTCTGTCTGGATTTAGCAAAGCTTTTGACACCATTTCCCACAACATTCTCCTAGAGAAAGTGTCTGCTCTTGGCTTGGATGGGTGTACTCTTCGCTGGGTAAAAACCAGTCTGGATGGCCAGGCCCATAGATTGGTGGTAAATGGAATTTAAATCCAGTTGGCAGCCAGTCACCAATGGTGTTCTGCAGGGTTCTGTGAGGGGGCTGGTTCTCTTTAATATCTTTATTAATGACCTGGATAAGAGGATCAAATGCATCATCTGCTCTCCAATGCAAGAACAACAGTTTCCATTTTTAAAGTTCTTTAATGTCCTTTAGGAAAAGATGAGTCTCCAAGTCTGCTTTCACCCCATGCTGCACTGCAAAGTGTAGTACTGCTCTCACACAACTACATGAAAGGGCTCTAAGTCCTAAAGCTCCTCAAACAGGACCACTTGTGCTGATGCCTTTCTGTGCAGACCTAACTGCATGAGAAAAGGCCAAATGCTGTTGATGAAAGTCAGTCATGCTGGTGGAATTATATCTGTTTATATCAGTTAAAAAGCTGCATCTCAGGAATCTGAGCCTTTGCAATAGAAAGTTGATCCTTAAAGAAGTGCGGGTCTTTATTAGAACATTTTAAGAAGCTGTTTGCCTCTTAATGGGTTTTGCATTTGCTATTTCAGTATTCTCTCCTCCAAATATGGGTTCCTGGAAAGAACATAATATTTCTTATATAAATAATTGTTTCAATAATTGGAACTACCAGTAATTCTATGCTTGCAGGAAACAGCAATGATCTGTCTAAACCCATTTTCCCATTTCACGACATCTCCATCATTGCACCTTGTCTGGCTCCTGTTTTGTGAACCACAGCCTTGGCTGCATAGAGTAGAATCTATCATAGCTTGCCAAAAAATTAGTGCATTTTCTATTAACAACATGTTTGTTATTCTGCTTGACACTTTCAGGGAAAGACTTTATTTTAAACTTGACATGATTCTTTCCCCCTTTCCTCTCGTGTTTTTCCCCACTGTAGGAAAATGGGAGAGAAACAAGAATTCCCCTGTGTTTTACAAAAACCCCATCTTTTGATGGGAGTTTACCTGTCCTCTCCAGTAAAAGAAAGTAAATATTTTTATGCAAATGGAAAAAAATATGTGAAAAGCAGTTCTAGTTGCAAAAAAATCTCAATCTTCATGAAAGTTTTGAAATATTTTCAGAAAGTTCGTTCAGTTGATAGCAAATTTGGTTAATTCCATTGAGTTGCATGACCAGGCAGCCTCTGTTGTGCCTACTTCATCTTTCAACTTGGAATGTAAGAATGTTTCTGCTTTTTCTTGTAATTCAGTTTGCTATTTTTTGTAAATTTGACACACATTTTAGTATGTTCTCGCTCTTCTCTCTGACTGCAGGAATAAGACTGATGCTAAACTAACTGTTGAAGAAATTGAAATATTTTTAATTACAGAACAATATAAGTGGAAGATTTGAGAGGAGAGTGTCATAAGTCCTTCCTTCTGTCTTGGTTTGTAAATGGTCATTTTTAAAGTAGGTTATTAATATTTTATGTCTTTCACTACTGAACTTATTTCTCAACTATTTAAAATGTTTTGAAGCTAGAGTTTTAAATGCAGGGACAGGAAAGGTCCAAATCCTTTTGGTTTTCTAATCAAAAAGGCTCTTTTGAAAGGTGAATTTCCCATTAAGAACAAATACAGTAAATTAAGCCTTTGATATTCCACCTGTCTTAGCACAAGAAAAGTTTAAGCACATGTTGTAGTTAAGTCAGCTATCCAATAATATTGTTTTAAGCCTGGGAATCCTGTTATTGTCTTTGCTGGGTGTAATTAGTGACACATCATTTTTTTACAATTAGCCAAGGTTTTAAAATGCCCAGAAGATAATATAGTTTCTTTCTTTTTATTGTCTTGCCTTTTAAAAGATTGTAAGATAGTCAAAGACAAGATCCAGTTCATACATGGCCAGAGAGCAAACTAAAGGTGAAAAGTGTGCTGCTCTGACTTTCCATTGCCCCTGTTTTTAGATGAGGAAGAGCAAGTTGGACTGTGCAGCAGTTTTTGTAATGCTGTTTTTTGTTCCCATAACCCAAGTTCCAGCAGATGCTAGTGCATCACACCTCTGGAAGGCTGGAAATAAGGCTGTTTGGTAGTGGAGCTTAAGGCAAAGTTATCATGAGGGCAGGACACTTAAGGTGTAAAACACCTTGTGATTACTAGCATGGATTGGATTTAAAGTCCTCCTGTGTCTTGCGGTGGACATGCATCCTTCTCCTCTTATGCAGGTCCTGGGGACTGTCCTACACTTAAACTCAAGTCCCAGTTGGACATCTTATACCACTTTCCTGACCACAGCAGCACAGAAACTTGAATAAGCAGTTCCTCTACTGGCCACAGTCTCCATGTGCCCTTCTCTGCATGATGCTTCAGCAGAGGCTGTGCTTGCAATACGTGCAGACCCCAGAGCAACGCTCCTGCAGGCTCTGGGGAAGAAGCTCCTTTGCATGTGTCACATCAGTGAGCGCTGCACAGGGTCGATGTGGGGGGCTGATGTTTATGCTGCCATTTATTCACAAATGGAAATATTTCGGTTTTGTAGAGACATATGGAAAAGTGGCATGGGAGTTTGTGCTTTGTTCTGTACTGATACAGGCAGTAGTCTGGAGAACTGGAGATAATACACAAAGGCAGAGCTGTATGGAATATAATCTCGTGTCACCTATTAACAGGTCTTTTGCTCAGTGTTTTCCACTGAGACTGCTGACATGAACTACATTTTAAAGCCAAGGACACAGCTTGGGTAACACAGTCTGATCTTCTGTTGAGTCAGACACCAGACTAGCCCAGTAAATCCTACACCAAGCCCACATTTCCTTGCACTAAGGTATACTTGTTTAATATTCCATGTAGCGTCTCTATAGTTACAGAAAATGACCCAGCAAGAAGAACAGGAAGCTAAACAACATTTACTTTGCCATTTTTCTGTCTCTTACCATCATCGTATCTCACCTTTCTTGAAACTACTGATAGATTATGTTCTCAAAAATGCACTTAAAATTGAGAATTACTATTTATAAAATGGGAAATAGAGTTAGAGGGTAGATTAAGTGATTTTTCTGAAGGTCACAGTATTTATGAATAAACCACAAAATGAGCCGATGTTTTCCACAATCTGTCTTGACACAAAATGCTATTTCTTGGAATAAATACAAGGCAGGGTTTTTTTTTTCCCCTGTGCTTTAAGATCAAGCAGAATTCATATCATTCAAAATAGTTTGAAACAGTAACAATAGCCACTCAACATAGTCAAAGTCCTTTTATGAATGACACTGGCAAAAGAAGTACCTCTGTGTACAGCAGGGATAACAGGTTATCTGAAACTTCCACCCTTATGATACAGGCTGGCTCATTTTTAGTAGCAGATTGCACACTAATCTTCACTACTCAGGCCATGTATATTTTAATAACTTTTAATGGGAAATCAGACAATAACCATCCCAGCTATATATACATCTTTATCCATACACAATTAGAAATTAGAATCTTAATTCTGACAATTGAACAATTTTTTTTCAGTTTTCAGTTGGGGCTTCTTGCATGATTTATGGATGACTGCCCTTTCATGAACTGCAAAATTCATAGGGCTTGTAAAATATATACACACACACACAATAGCTAATAAGCATTTCACTTTTACAGCGGTGAAACACTATATAATTGCAGAAATGGTATAATAATGTCATAAAAATTACAATTATGCAATTAAATATGATTTAGTGTGGGGTCAGCACCTTCAAAATTCAGCCACTCCAATCTTGCATTTTTCTTTCAACAAAACAGTGTGTTGAGATGGCAAACAGCACCAGGGATGTTTTTTAATCCATCTTGAATGCTGTAGGTTTGAAAACAAACCAACTGATCAGATACTGTCACTTCCACAGGCTTTTCAAAGGCCTTCCTGTTTCTGAAATTTTAACTTCCTAAAAGTTTTATTAAACCTTAAGTATTTTCAGTCTCCATTTGAGACTGCCTAGTCTAATGTAATTGCATTTTTTGATATAAATGGCAGTTTCACATTTTAAAATATGATTTTATTCACTCTGTATTGTGAGGTGATATGACACAATAGGTATAGAAATCCTAAAAGACAGATTTAATAGATCTAGGATCTCTTATCACATCCCTTTTGAGTTCTTATTTGACAAATGGCTTTCAGATGAGCTCTCCTGAGGAGATAAGCCAGAATCTTTTTATCAGTTCCATTGCCCTTTTCATAAAGCTTCCTTTAGCTAATTTTCTTTGCTATGTGCCTTTTTTCCTCTCGACAGTTTATTAAGCCTTCACTTTACATTAATAAGCTTTCTGTATCATTTTGGATTTCAGATGGTCTGAAGAGCTTGTGTTTTTTTCCTTTCCTTAATTCTAAAAGAAGTCATTATTTCCCAAATATTTTTAACTTAATTTACTAGGTATCTCAGGGTACATTTTTCAAATTACCTTGTTGGTCATGTTACATAAGGCACATTTATTGGTATCTGCTGCATCACTTTCTGTATCAACCCTATATTTTTTGTGACTATTTTAATCTTTTTAATGAGGGAAACACATCATGTGCTTTCTCACAGTCTCCAGGACATCTCAGGTAAGGACATGAAGTGCTAATGTTAACTTTATGCACCTTTCAGGACTTTATTTTAAAATATTTTCTGCTTCTATGTAACACAACGTTTCTCACATACCTGCTTACCACATTCAGTTTGGGAATCCCTATTAATGATTCTTCTGCTCTCTCTGTTGACTGGGTGCAGGTCTATGGCTCCAGCTACCCCACAGCTGAACCTGGGATAGGGGAGATGAGAGGGAAGGGAAGATGCTTAATGTCTGCTTTTCTATTTCTCAATAACTAAATATAATTTAAATGGCAATGAAATTGTTTCTACAAGCCAAGTCTCTTTTGCCCATCACATAAATTGGTACATGTTCTCACAGCCTTTATCTCCAGCCCTTTTTTTCCTCCCCACCCCACTGAGGAGAGGAGGGTAAGTGGGTCCTCCCCTGCTTGGTGGGTGGGCATTTGGCCCTTAGCCAAGGCTAGCCCACCACAACGTTCTAAGTAATGTTTCTCCCCACAGACTGGGACAATCACTTTGTCATGAGCAGCAGCAGCAGACCTGTGAAAGATGGTTAAAGGTGGCTTTAACACACAGCCTGCATTAGAGAAATTGCTTTCCCCATGGTGCAAAGCATTTTCCCAACACAGAATTTGATGGAGCCCCTGGCCACGAGTCTGTTCTGCTGTTACGAAGCCCCATGGGGTATCTGTTTTTTAACCACTGCAAAACAGTTCCTTCACCCTCCCCATTCTCAGCCCTCCATAGGATGCAGGCTTGGCAGACTATGCTCCATATTTAGCCTCTGGCTCTAGGGAGATAGCTAAGACCTCATCCACCCCCACCACAGACGCACTTGCTATATGCAGTAAAAGATCATTAATAAAATGCTGCCCATTCCACTTTGAAGACAGGAATTTCTTACCCTGCAGATATACATGTATCTGCTTTCTGTGGAAAAAAAAGGTGCCTCTCTGACACATATATACTTGCCTTCTTTGGTATGTAGAGAGATATATAAAAAGGCTGGTCATTTCTGTTTCTCCTTAAGAAAGGTGGTTGCGTCCAGTTTTTGTCTGAGTTTAAAAAGAAAAAATCTGATTGTGTTTAGTAGTAAAGTTTGGAAGTAACTTTGTAAGCTTATTAAACAGAGTTGGTATGACTGAAGGAAGTAGGTTGGGAAAGTCTGAAGAAACATGAACAGAATCCTTTCAAAGTTTACATAAATATTACAAAATTGGAGGCACTGCTGTTTATCCCTGAAGGCAGGAAACAAAAATCGTACCCCCACAAACTGAGTTCTTTGCTCTTTCTGCAGAATTTTGTTCCATTGCTTTTGACTCTGTGTACAAAAAACAGGGAAAAAAGACAGGAGCTAATTAAAATAAATTGAACTATTTGAGCAGGAAACAAACACCCAAAGGAGTACCTGAACTGTCTATTAAAGAACTATTAGTTATACAGCTATCCTCACTGGTTCTTCCATCCACCATATACCCTTTTAAAAAACCCAACAAAGCAAACAAAACAGGAAAAAAAAAACCTAATTGTTTCTTACCACATATCCAAGGAATCCCCAGCTTTTTTCTCATTTTGTCTTAAATACATATGTAATAATTTTTAAATATTACTCTTTTAAAATTGGTAGCATATATGATTTTAACTAAGATACAGAAATTATTCCCATTTCCCTTTTACTCCAACAAATTACAGACACTGCATAATTCTATATATAAACATAATTTTAAGACTAACTTCCTTAGTCATAATTCACTGCCTAGCTATAACTTAAACCTGGAAAAAAGAATTATCAATAGATCAGAGCTTTTAAGGGCTCTTTTTCTAATTCTGGCTGCTTTTTATACAAATGATCTATTGGACACATATATTCCTTGTTTACCTCCATTTAAATTATCTATGCAGTCCAGAAATTACATTGCTTCTCAAGAATTGTAATTTCTGGTTCTCCTTTTTTTTTTTTTTTTTTTTTGTAAATTAAAGTCTTACAAGACTTCAAAGAACAAAGAATATGCAAATTTCTTTCATTCTGACTTATTCAAGAGAATATGAAGCATTCTTTTCCAAGGGGCATCAGAGAACTTCAGCCTGACAATTGTTGTGTTCCCAGTTAAAGAGAGCTCATTAAATCATGGCTTAGAGACCAGATAATGGGGAAGTATAAATGACTGAACCTTACAGATTTAGTCTGTCCTGTATGGAAAATTCAACTTCTGCACTCCTTGCAGCTTTTCTTCCCAGAATAAAGCAGATTCATTATTAATCTGAAGGAGCTCCTGAGGTAGTTTCTTTACCAGTTTTGGTGTTTTAATCAAGAATTTAAATAAAACATACCAACGGACCTTATGACCAAAACAGTATTCTCAGGGCTATTTGTATCCTACCAAAGAACTGTAATTTTAAAAAGTATTTCAGAAAGAAAGCTGCTCTTTTCAAGAGAGGCACTTAACCTACTAGTTCCACTGAGATTAAATTGAACTTTTTTCATGAATAAATGCTGTTTTATATCAGGCTCAGAAGCAGTGATCTCAACTTCAGGCCAATTACCCATGTGAGCAACCTTGCACCAGTCTAAGTAACTGGGTCACAATCTGGCATCACTTTTGTGAGCACTCTTGAATTATGAATTTCAAGTAAGTCTAAGGAGTTAAAACCTAATCCAGGAAAAGCATTCAGGTGCAGGAGTACTCTGTTCAGCTACAACTTCTTCGCCAAATTAGGGTCATACCTTCTGGTCTTGAAGAGCACTAAATATCCTTCTGCAAGCTCTGATTAAATAGTAGGCATTCCTAAAGGCATGGCTGAAATGCCAAGCACACTGGGCCGTGCAAGGTAACTTGGTGGAACTAAGGGATCAACTAGCCCTGTTTTGCACATAGCTTTAGCCTCACAGGTTGCCTAATCAGCTACTTATTCGGGTAGCACATCCCCTTAATTTTTTAATTATGAAAAGTATTGTTTCCCTCAATCATAACAATGTACTTATTTAGTACAAACCACCTATTTCAGAAGACCCTCAAGCTAACACTCATTCTGTAACACTACAAAGAGAAGAGATGAAGTAAACTCTACAGTTACATGTTTTTATTAGTGGGTTATATTAATAGTAGAAGGCAATTAATACTGTATGAAAATAAAAAGAAATCATTGAATCTACTCATAAATATTGTCAGAGTTCACATTTTCATTGGTTCCCTTCTATTCCAGCAGTGAAAAAGATACCTTACAGTAAGTAGTTTCTTATCACTAGCTCGCTTTCTGTCAAGTAGTTTATATTTAGCAAATCATTTCATAAGGTCACTCACACAATACAGAAGCCTGTTGGTCAGCAATAAATTTGAGCAGTTAATTTGGCCCTAGGAAAGCATCTTTACATGACAGAGTAGATTTACTTCAGGTCCTATCACCCACCATGTTAGAGGTCGAAAACCCAAATCTTGACTTGAATTTTAAAAATTTTAATAACTAATAAGAATATAAGTTAAAGACTCCTCCATTCAACAGAATGCAAAAGAAGGAAGACTAAAGAGAAAGCCCAAGTCAGTGGGAAGTCTTTGTAGAGATCGCAGAGCAAAAATTCATAAACACAAAAAAGCAAACCAGTCATTCTCAGAGCTTTCAACTTCTATCTGAACAGCATTTGTAATTAGCCTACAATCACACCTTGTCTGACATCTGGTTTCATTAGAACTTCACCAGGACTCATTTCCAGCTTAGGTCAGATTTCAGTGGAATAAGACACATAGGTTGTCCCTGCAATGCAGAACACAGGTGCTGGGTTACCTGTGACATCAACTGCAGAAAAACACAGTGCTTACTAAAGAAACTGCGTACAAAGTTTTATGGCTATGAAAAAATAGGCAAGCATTCATACCAATTCCAGACTCCCTTATTTTGGACAAAGTAGTCAATTGCTGGTTCCTCAAAGGAGTTCTGGACTTTTGTTTAACGTCATCAAAATGTTGGTGTTGAGAGGGCAAAATAGATAGCTTATGTGTCTGCAGAAATACGTTCAGCCTGTGCCCTGACTGCTGAGACCTTTAGAATCTTACCTCTCAATTCTTCTCTACAACAGAAAGCTCATTTATTTATGTCGATGAAAACCTAGGTTCTCAGCAAGCTGGTATTTTAATGATGATATTACATGTCATGACACTCACAGTTTATATGTGAGAGTTGGCAACTCTGCATACTGTAGAACTGCATGGAGCTGAACTTAAACCTGTACGTATTAATTGAACATTTGGTCTGTAGTTGCCTCCTATTACCACAGTTTTCAAGCATCGTGCTGTAGAGGAAAGGTTATAGTTCCATGCATTCACGCTTTCATTAGAATTCAGATAGGCTCCAGGTTGCACTTGATTTGCTTGAAAAACACCAGAAAGATCACATTTCTGGTCTTCTTGTCAAGAATTCTGTGCTCATGTCAAAAGCGGATTTTATTACAGTTACTGTTTAGAGAAGTAACATCAACAGAAGTCAGAGGAATGTTCGATAACCTTACATTCCTCATTTTTTTTTTATTTTCCTAAGGAAGAAAACTGAATTCTGACTTATGTCTCAGGCACAGCAATTTTATTTCACAATAGTTTATTGTCGTCTATGTGTAGAATTGCGTAAGTTTATATCAAACAATAAAATACATGTAAACATTTCAAGATCAAAAGGTTAAGCTGTCCTTTACTGTGTGTTTATCATCACTGCTTTTATGTCTCTTATCATAGATTTCTGAACTGACAGTTGACAGAAGCCTTTAAACTCTCCAAATTCCTAAACTGGCACTGTATTTCCCAAGTGAAAATCCTATGTCCAATTGTGGCACAAAGTCTGAGGAGAAAAAACATTTACCATTTATACTAAATGTGATTATTATGGGTCACGATGTAGAATGCATTATTCCTAGTGCCTCCCAGACGGCACAGCTCTCTGTCCCTCACAATACTGCATCTCTCATCCCAAAGATCTGACCTTTTAAAAAGCGAGTCCCTTGTCATCAGTTTCCTTAGAAGAGATGGGTTTTTATAAGGCAGCTTAAGGCCTTTCTGAAGCTTCACTGCCAAGTTTAACTTAAAAAAATAAATTATTTCTTACACATCTCCTCAAGGAGTTTATGCTTCTCCTGGGCTTCCAATGACTGTGTCATTTAAAATGAAAAATGAGGTGAGGCCCAGCATAGCTTTTTTGCCAAGGAAAAAAAAACAGGCTCCAGACTTCAGTGCTACTGTTTGCGATAGGAACAGCACAAGGATATTGAGGATTAAATTTTTAAAGGACTAGATCTTGAAACAAATCAACAAGCTGGGAACTGGCCAAAGAAGTTTCTGCAGCCATATCTCTCATCTGTTTTGTTCAACCGTAAACCTTTTCTCCAGGGATGCTCAATGGAAACCTATGAGAAGCAGCAGGTAGAGAGGAGAAGCAAGAGTGGCAAGTGCAATGTCAAGGGATCTAAGCCACCTGGACCTCTTGGTGATAGCCAAGATGGGTAAGGAATAAAACCTGAGGAGATTAAGCCCAATTCCTCCCCTTGTTAGAGCTGAAATTGTGTGGGTCTCTGGATTTCCAGCATGCAGGTTGCAGGGCTGCCAGGGCTTCAGAGGCTGCAGACAAATGATCAGTGCTGGTTGCTTTGCACATCAGCATCGAATCCAGCATTTCTTAATTGAAAGGCTGTTGGGATGTTTTCTGATGGACAGACCAGCACAGGTATCCTCATTAAGAATAACTGAATCCCCTTTGTTAAGATATTCCCTCATATAAGGTAAACATGGCCTTGATAGGGTTTGGCAAAGAGATAACAAGCAGGGTCTTGGGTATTAATGCAGTCTCAGTTCAATCATTACAACCACATATATGCACATATACAAACACACACTTGGGTGCACACATATTCACTGTTATTTTCCAAGTCCTCAGGTCTTGGTGAGTCACAAAGATATAACTTGTTTCCCAGCAGATACGTAAAACCCACTGAAGAGGACAAGAAACCCCAAGAAACTCTTGTTACAAGTTTTACTTGGTTGTAAACAAGGTTTAAGATTCAGATGAACATATTTCATGCCCTGGGAGATCATTCTGGAGACGAAGCCCTCTGAATCTGTGTTGTTGAAACTGAAGCTTGTTTTCCCTCCAGGAATTGCTTTGTCTGTTCTTGTCTAATTGAGCCAAATGATAATCATTCTACTATACAAAGTTGACACTAGCCACAAATGTGTTCTTTTTATGACACTCAAGCAATGACACTAACATATGGCAGCAGCTAGCAAAAAACCCCCCAAAAACAAACGACCACAAAATCCCCCCAACCCTAACCTCACTATTAAGCTACAAACATGTTTTTTAAAACCAAGCTATTTAAAATGAAAACTAAACTGAGGGTTAAATAATTTTCCCGCTGAACTACTTTTTATAAACATATACAATTATAGAGAAGTACATGAAACGTATCAACTTGGTATAGAAAGTTATTAACTACAAAGATGACACCTCAGCATTGAATTTTACACTTTTTTTTTAAAAATTTTGGCTTATTTTATAAAATTTTAGTCAGTAGAATTTCAGTTTAGTCATATTTAATGGCTAGGCTGCAAATTTAAGCACCTAAAAATCAGGAAATACAAATGCCCACACTGCCTTTTCAGTTCTAATGCAGGTACTGGGATCCACATGCATGTTTCCACTAGTCTTTAACTAGAAACTTAGAGTATGGGTGCTAGAAACAATGACCTAAACAGGAGTCTGCCATGAATAGGGCTGTTGCCCAGAGAATTCCTGGGAGTGCATTGGCCTGGACCCTTGTTTTATTTCTAATCTTCTGAGTGCCTTTCATCCACAGTGCAGCTGGCTGCAGCATTAGAAGGTTGCCAGCCTGAAAGTCAGGCCAATTTTTGTTTTCTTTTTTTTTTAACCTATAAGCTTCTCAAAGCTTCAGTATTATCCATTTCAATAGCTGTTGAGCAAACACGCACTGAATACTTCAGCCAAAAGTGGGTTTGATAGCAGCTTCTATCTCCACCCTTTGGCTCTAAGGGCACTGCCCTGTCCCTCACACCAGGGGCCTTGCAAAGGCATGAAGATGCCTGCAAGGTAGACACAGTTTGCCTTGCCATCCCCTAGCCAGGCACCTCCACTGACTGACCTCAACATCCTAAACTTTTGGGAAGCAAGAAGTAAGTCTGGCAGTGTATTTCTACTTTCTGGCTCTAGTGCTATTATAATTTCAGGATTTCTCATCTGAGCTAAATGAGCTAGACACCAGATGAGAAGGCAACACCTCAGTCCTGAAATCCAACTCTGATCAATTAATGTGCAACTTAATCCCCTTCAAACCCACATTTTTATAGGCAATTAAATTTCTTTCTTATCATTCTCTGCTCCCATTTTGTAAGAAGGAATTTAACTAAGGGAAACTAACAGGATATGGAAAAGACAACATCATACGGCTAGAGGAAACTGGCTAACGTGGCAGGCTACTGGTATGAAGGACAAAAGTAAAAGACAAGAATGATAAAGCAGTTATCTACTATCCTCCCAAACTAGCTACAGTTGTGGAAGACCCACACTCTTCCTTTTTTTCTGATAGTTGCTCAGTGTCCTAAGAACATACATTTCTAATTTGATTTATGTGAACCAGGTTGCCCAGAGAGGTTGTAGATGCCCCATCCCTGAAAACATTCAAGGTCAGACTGGATGGGCCTCTGAGCTCATCTAGTTGAAGATGTCGCTGCTCATTGCAACAGGGTTGGACTATACGACCTTTAAAGGTCCCTTCCAACCCAAATTATTCTATGATTCTACAAGAAGGAGGCAACTGAATATATCTTTGGATTTGAAGAACTTGTAATTTTTCACTGACACAGAAGAAAACACTTGATCAAGATTTAGGTTACATCAAGGCCAGGCAGCAACATTCATGTAATCTTAAGCGGAAGAAAATACAGGTTTTTCATAAGAGCATTATAAGCATTGCTAACAATTATACTGGTAGGTTTGT
The DNA here is from genome assembly GCA_013400835.1 of Zapornia atra. Taxonomy (NCBI): domain Eukaryota; kingdom Metazoa; phylum Chordata; class Aves; order Gruiformes; family Rallidae; genus Zapornia; species Zapornia atra. Next base: position 1,765 of record VZTU01035354.1, on the reverse strand, counting down.
CAAACAAAGTCTCTAGTGACAGAGCTCACAGAATCACAGAATCACAGAATTGTAGGGGTTGGAAGGGACCTTGAGAGATCATCGGGTCCAACCCCCCTGCCAAAGCAGCTCCCCAGCTCATATTGCACAGACAGGTGTCCAGATGGGTCTTGAATATCTCCAGAGAAGGATGTTACCAAATTATATGCTAGAGCTGCTTAGAGCTCTTCATGGTTCCCCTTACTAGAATTGTAAGAACTTCCAAAGAAAAGATAATACAGTGGAGAACACCTTTCATGCAAATGTGAATCTTCAAAAAGAAAAAAAAACTATTTAATAGAACTCTATTAAAAAAATGGGCCTTTCCAATTTGGCCACTTGTACACAAATATCTGTACCTAAGACTTACCTCAAGAGAAATTGCATGGGAAGGGGCAAAATTGGGACATAAAATTTCTGGTTCAATATAGAAACATCAAAACAGTTTGGTTTCCTGTTTCAAAAACTATTCCTCCACTTTATCTGGAGACAAAACAGAATGCAGACTTATTTTATAAAGCTGTAAACTTTATAGTGGTGATAATTTTTCCCCAGACAACTCCAAATAATGATCTAGATTAGCTAAGCTAAAATTTTATGATTTCCTCCTGAAATAAACCTGACTATCAAATAGCAGTAGCTTGAATTTATAAGTGCTTTTTGTTCCATTTACTTCACAATATCAACAGAGAAATTCCTGGATTTCTAGCCTCGACTATTTCAGGCCACTTCACCTGTTTCACAAATATCACACAATTTTTTGCATCCTTGTCTTGTGAGGATTTTAGCAAAGGCATTTCTCTGAAATATTCTTGGCTATGTAAGGTCAGTATTTAAGACTATATATGATGTTGAGGGTTACCATTCAAGATTATAGGAAGGTTATTACCTTAATAACGTACGTTTCAAAATTGAACATACATTGCACAGAACAGGCCTAAAGAACCAATCAAACTTGGAGGAAAAAAACATTTTGCATCATCCAATGTACACGCCCCGGGAATTCTAAGTGACACACATGTAAGACAAGACTGGTTAAAATGCTTGAACGGAATGTAAACATGCATAAGCAAGCTCAGCCTGCAACTGACTACCGGGTCAAAACTGCTACATGGAAGAATCAAGACAGCAGGAGATTTTGTTTGGCTAAAGGCACTAGAAGAAAGCACAGATAGTATTATTCTTTTCTTTGTAGAAGATCCAAGGAACAAACATGTGCCAGGTGAAAAAGAAAGCCCAGCTTAGGAATGCTTAGAGTGGCCCTAATGAGCAATTAAAGCTGTTGACAGAAGAATAATACCTGCAAATAAATAATGCTGACAGATCCTAAGTATGGCAGGAATAAACATGCAAACTTAGATTCTATTGAAAGAACAACCCTAAAAAAGGAGCAGAAAGGCATGGGAAAGATAATATGGTAGGGAAGTAGACCGTACAGCAAGAAAAGCAATGTGATATATGTCCCTCTGATTCGTGTTAATATGGAATAATGTTGGGGGTGCATAATGACATACCCTTGTATGGTCATGGGTCTAGGAGGAACAGTTTAAGATTTTGCATGTACTGAATGAAGTGTGTTTAAGCAGCAACAAACTATATAAAGGATGTGCAAAGCTTTGCCTAAAGGACTACAATGTAGCACATTGTGTGCATTGTGATACCTCTGGAGAAACAACTTGTCTCTGAAAAGGAGGTAGTCAAGAAGAAGGGAAGAGGAAGGTGCCCAAGTCTGCAGAACCAGCTGCCT
>VZTU01035353.1:0-14465 GCA_013400835.1 Zapornia atra | reverse complement strand
CCCTGAATCAATTAATGGAGCCGCAGCGCCGGCAGCCTGCACCGGGCTGCGGGGGATGGATGGGGGGGGAGGGCGGCAGTGTGGCCCTCGCCCCAGCCCCCTACTCGCCCCCCAGGGCAGCCCCCGCACCCAGCTGGCGTCGCGGTCCGGGTTGCCTCCCGCGGGCCAGGCCCGGACCCCGGGACGCGGGTCCCAGCAGATGGCCTCTCCGCAGCCGGCGCCTCTCTGCCTCCACCCCCCGCCCCCTCCCCGGCAAGGTGCGCCTGGGGAGAGGCGCTCCGGAGCACCGGCCGGTACCCCCGGGAGGCACCCGCGGCCTGCGCAGCACTGGGAGAACAGAGGAGGGGAGGGGGGGGAAACAACAACAACAACAAAACCCCAACCCCGCACGGCGCGGCGGTTGTTTACGGCACCATATGGCTGCAGGGGGAGGGGTGAGGGAAATGTCTGCCGGCTGCCGAACCGCTGCGCTCATTATGTCCGATGGAGTCACGGTCACCGCGCCTCCCGCCAGCACCCAGCCCGCCGCCTCCCCGCACCGCGGCCCCGGGGGCGGGAGGGGACGCACACGGCTTCTCGCTGCTCCAGCTCCCGGCGCACACGCGTTTCAGGGTACGGCGTGTCCCGGGAGCAGGGGGAATCAGAAAACCCTCCGTATTACAGGGGGATGGTTTGAGCTCCAGGGAATAAACCCGAAGAGCGGGCTGGCTGCCCCGGTGTTGATAAAAATTCAGCCCCTTGCCCGAAGCCTCTCTGTTCAAACCTACGTACGTCCTTTGTGTCAGGGGGGACGCGTGTGCTAACAGCTCCGTGCCCAACCACAACACCGCAACACGTGAAGCGCAAGAGGAAAACGCAAAATAAAAACACACTGCCACCAGTGTTTTTCACGGTGGGGTTTGAGATGAAAACCCGACCCATTTCAGGGCATTTCTGTTCATCATCGACATCTATCAGAGTTGGAACTGAAGTTCTGGACATCAAACACCACAGCGAGATAGATCCACAACGATTAATGCTTTTTTTTTTTTTTAATATCTTTTTTTTTCCCCCGAGTGAGGCAGTCATTCATTTCAGAGTAGTCTTTGCTGCGCCGCGCTGATGGAAGCACGCCCGGTGCGGCGCATCCTGCCTCTGGAGAGCTTTCTCGGCTAGGGGCAGGGGGAATGCTTTGAAACTGCTTATGTCTTCCCTCTCAATGATTCATAAGATAGGTGCTGAACCTCGGTATTATTAGAGAGATAAAATCCACAGACTGTGGGGTCTAATAATAGGCAACTATACTGCTATCCATATTACCTTGTAAAATTGAAGTATTGATTTTTTTAAAGCATGGTTTGCTACTTAGCAGACCAATCCCACTACTATTGTAGTGAGTGGGATTTTGCTATTGACTTTAGTGGGAACAGGGGTTTTGCCTTTAAAATGGTCTATTTCACATTATTATGGTAATGCCATTCGGCAATTCTTAAAATCGGCCTTCTTGGCCTTGGATGTTTTAAAAGATTACTGTAGAAATTATTTCAGCTCAACTTGTTCGCCTCATTTCTGCTCATGTCACGTCCAAAGTTTCGGTTAGATAAATAAGATAGATAGATAACTTACTGCTCCAGATGGTTGTGGGTGGATTGGACCTCATAGATTCTCCAGTTTCATGTTTATAAGGGTTTTGGGTGGGGTTTTGGGGTTTTTTTCTTTTTGTTCTGTGGTTTGTTCTGTAATTTTACAGAAGCCTACATTTAGAAACCCATTTGTAGATCTCCTCTTGTGTGCAGCTTAGACTGCATTTGGTTGCTCACCAAAATAGCGTGCCTTCCAAAGAAAGATTAAAAATATTAAAATGCAGCCAGCACAGGGAGTGCTTCGGTTCAACTGATGCTACACAAACAGGCTGATCCTACTGCCCATAGATTATATACATTTGAATCTTGGCACCTGCCACTGGATTGGAATTCAAAATTAGAAACGGCAGGCTTCGAGTTCTGGAAATAAAGGCAACGTAAGGGAAAAACCCGTTCTGTGCCTATTAGTGGATAATAATCTGCAGCAGCAAAGACAAATGACAAGGATCAAGGAAGAGGCCTAGTGCTGCGGCCATCGAATAGATATTGGGGCTACGACACAATGGCAAACCCATTCAAATTCAAATTGCAAGGAGTATCTAGCACCTGTATTAATTATTCGCATGTTTGTATAAAGACCATCTTTTCAGTGTCTAGTAAGATTCTGCTTAGCTGCTTTCTGCTGTATCATGCTGTGATGCTCACTGTTGACGAATAAACTCCAATTTACAATAAAATGCTGGGGAATATACATAGCATTTGTTGAAAAATTTGCTGAAATTAAATTCAGCAAAATGAAATGAAACCAAACCATCATGTTGCATCTTCCTCACATTTTCCCAGGCAATTTTAATTGTTAGGCAGTTAATACCTTAAGGTTGTTCTGTGCTTATAGGTGGCCACCAGGTACACTTAGCTGCATAAATGCTGGTTTTGAAGATCAATAGCAGCTTTGTTACCAAATTAACAGGTAGCATCAGCCTTCTTTTACCTGGTTTACTTCATTAGCTGTATTATTACGATGATTGTGAAATGTATAGTATGTGTTTACCAGGCTTATTTTACTTTCCCCAGCCTCCACCTCTCTCAAAAGCTGCCTTTCGCGCTTTAGGATGAGCTCACAGGGAGCTATTAAACCAAAGTTTGTTTATACTTGATTAGATTTAACACTTTACTCCATTTGTTCTCTCATCTCACTTTTCTTCCCCTCTTGTTAGAAGCAGGATTTCTCTAAAGCAAACATAGTTCAAAGAGACAGGGGAAAGGGAAAGAGATCTGAAATCTCCCTGTAGCATATGTCCTAATGCAGTACCTGTAGAAAAGGGAGAATACTTAAATACCAGCAAACAAACCGTCTCAAGAGTGTAATTGAGGATGAGTGTATGTGTTGTGTACATTTAGTTGGGAAAGGGAAAGGATGAGAGATGTGCTTTTGATTGACTCAAATATATGGGGAGTTTCAAGGACTAAGCTCGAGCTTGTTCTCCAGTTTGTTTTTCCCCTCCCTAAACAATCAGCATACGGGGATTTCTGTGATGGGGATCTGTCTGTACAGTGCGTTGCGATGAGTGCAGGTCTGGTTCTGCAAGGAACTGCAACCAAAGAAGCGGGAGCAGGGTGCTGCTGGCATTACTTTGCAGCTGAATTTGGCCTTGCTGTAATTAAACCTTTTCTAGATATTCTCACACATTTTATAAACGTGTCTGTACACTTACTAAGCACTGGTCTAACACATTGGAACATACTGTGGCAAAACCACATAGCAGTTACGGCTAAATTATTCTTTACAAAGAGTAAAACTTTACCTGAACGTATCCTACCGAGAACTTCTTCACTGCCACTCAGTCAACCCATACCGACTGATTGGGGTCTAGAGGGCACGTGTCAGAGATACGCTTTGAGGGGGGACCACACCTCACCTGCAGGAGCCTGGATACCTAAGCATCACTCAAGGACTGCTTTATGTCTTCAAAACAGGGACATAATCTTTTTTTTGGGGAAAAAATAATATATAGATATATCTTTTAAAAAATAATTCAATGACCTTCTGCTGGTCCTATCCCAGAAGGGGATTCCATCCAGCACAATTTAGGATGACTGAACTGGTCCTTCAAAACCTCAGAAATTTCATCAGCTTGACTCCTTCCAACTTCCTACAGCTACAGTCTTTCAGCCCTTTTGTAGGTCTGTTAGTTCACTCTTTGGATCTATTAGGCAAATTAACAATTCACTTTAAAATACTTCCACAGAATCATTGATGCTGAACTTTATTTGCTTGCTTTCAAATTACAGCAAGAATGATAATGCACATTTTTCATATTTTTTAAGTCTGTATGTGTGAATATTTTCCTGATGCTACATTTATTAAGAATTAAATATTTTTAAAAATACCTGGTAAGTACCTATACATCTACTAAAGTTCAACAATAAGTAGCAAACAATACATAGTTTGTTAGAATTCTTTTAATTAAGTTTTTCAGCTTGTTGATAAAATTTTACCTGCTTTCACCTATTTAAGAATGCTTTTTCCTACTCAGTTTTTGAGAACAGTCCTTTTGGTTCAGATTGAAAATTTAGGGTTTCAAGTAGGGATACAGATAAACCAGTCTTTTCAGTTCTGTAGTTTCCTCCCAGTGTATCTTGCCAAAATTGGGCTGATTTGAAGAGAATAATATCAAAATTTGCTGTACAGGAGGGCAGTTAAAAAGGAAGAAAGTAGTTTTATGTTAAGCGGTTTTATTCCACTCTAGACCTAGCTTTATTATTTGCTCTGGTACAAACTTAACTCCTTGGAAGCTCAACATATGCCCAGTTCAGCTCTCAGTTCCACCAAAACAATGATAGCCAGGCTTCGTGCACTGGGAAATGAAAACTGAGGATTTGTCTGGATTTTTATAAAAACAAAAAAAAATCCAAACCCAGGGTCAAAGTCCCAGGAGTTTCCGATAGACTTCTTTGGGGAAGTTCTGGGTTTTGATGCTGCATCCATACAGAATTTATTGTCCCATCTCCTTGTGGGATAAACCCAACTTGAGACAAAGAGGAGTAAATAGATGTGCTTTGTCTGAGCTGCGGGTTTTTGACAGATACCTGGAACTGGAATACAGCGCTCATTAAAAGAAGGCTGAGATGTTGTCTTCCTACAAATGAAATACTTTAGTATTAGGACAACCATGGGACTTTGCTGAACTCTCAGGATATAAAAAGGTAAGGATTATCAAAAGATACCATTAAAAAAAAAAAAGATGGCTATGTCTAGATTAAGGAAAAAAAGAATGAGTTACATTTTCCACTGCTGTTCCTTGAGAAATGCAGTGGGATAAGTGATCTAATTAGATATATGCCATTCTTGCTGGTCAGACTGGTCAAAAGCAAAGTCTTCCAGAAACTGTCATCATTCAAATGAGCTAATTTCCTCTTACATTTTCAATTAATTCTCTTATAATTGTACTCTTTTTTTTCTTTTCTTCCCACTGTAATAAGGGTTTGGTAATAGTTGCAACAAATGCACACCAGAAAAGCTAACACAAGTAGACAAAAATACAGAGGTGAAAACAGAATGTTACTTCTCATCACAAGTGGAGTAAATTGGGAGAGAGGTGGCTCACTGCAAACGTTCTTTGTAAATCACAGTCATCTCAGGCACTGGTCCATATAGGACAGTGCTGGCACTCAGAAACTTGGTGATGTCCTTCCTTCCTCCCAACGAGTAATATCACTACAGAAACGAGCCACAGAAACTGCTACGGTCAAACTGACCAACAAGCCATCTAGTCCCAGTCTCCAAGGGAGTCTGCTCAGTAATTCTTATGTAAACAAACAGATCTCTAAACAAAATACAGTGCATTCAGTCTCATTGTGAGGTAACAACCAAATCCTTTTCCTCTACTAGCTTCAGCCAACCTACTGAGGTTTCAGCCAACCTAAGTAGAACACATGCCTAAAACATAATAAACCGTTCACGAAACAAGAGCATGAAGACCAAGACCACCAGCAATACACAAGCTCAGTAACAAGGGGAGGGGGATGGAAAGATGCTGGGATATCACCACACTCCACCAGTCTTTCCTTGTGTTGACTGTATGGGCTGGAACATGACTAACTCTGGTAGACACTCTAAAGGACAACACCAGGGAGGTACTGCAAGGTACCAGGTAACAGCACAGCAGCAGGGAAGTGCCATCGCCAGTGCCTGCACGCCCTGGGGAAGAGAGAAGGAAGGGTAGGAACGTGACCTTCTCCTCACTTCTGCTCCAGCCAGCAAAGCTGAACTGACATAAAGAGCATACTACATCCTTACGAGAGCCACGGAGCTATCACTCTCTTGTAAAATCCTTGGAAGAAGTTTTGGCTGAATCAGTCAGAATTTCTCTAGGGGCTGCAATGCAGGCTTCCCATTCCCAACACTATGGATTATAAAACAATGGCCTACCTTTGAATTTACCTTTGGAGAAGGCTGTCAAAAGAGTCTTAGAAGATGGAATAGGATTTAAAAGGGTGGCTTCTGATTTTCCCCTCTCTGCTGTTCATCAGCTTCTTTCTCTTAGCTTCTTTCTACCTCTTTACATGTCTGTTTTCTACTGTGCATTTCCTCTTAACATTCATCTTTCTGGGTGATAGATAAGACCATTAAAACCTATTTCTCTTATAAGCACCCATTTTCTTTAATTAGCTTAGTTACCTTCCCCAGACCTTTCATCTGTCGTGACCTTTTCGAGATGAGGTAAATACACTAAGCATGTGGTTAAAGGCAAGGACATACCACTTAATGAATGAGAAGAATAAGTTTGCAGCATTATTCTCTATACTTTTTCTAATACCAATTTTTGTTATCCCTGCTATGCTTATTGAAGATACTCTTATTGATTTGTGTGAAATTATTCCTAAATATACCCCTTGAGATGGTGTACTAACTCTATACATTTTAGACGTGATTGAAAAGCTTGAATTCTTCCTTTCCTCTCAGAAAGCTAATGTCACAATGGCATAAAATGTAAATTGTCTGGCAGTGGTCTGTAGGGAATTCTGCCTGCCATGATTTCTCCCTTTCCCTTTTGTTACAGTATTTCTGTTTTCCCTCCCAATTCTTCCTTGCCTTGCTTAACCCAATTAATTTGCATTTCCATCCGGTGTCAGAACCCCTTCATTTATCTGAGATTTATGTGTAAATATGTATACATGTATACTTAATGTGTGTGCATATACGCATACTGGACTACATTTGTATCGCTCTCAAATGGTTCCTGTGGCTTCCCAACTCTTCACCAGCTTTAATTTGCCATCAGAGCCAAAGTTCCAGCCCTGCTTTAGGAAAGTCAGTACAAAATTGCTTTCATTTCAGAAGGAAGCCAGAACCAAATTTTACCTGAAAATTATCTGAAAGACTTCTGAGCACAACAGGTTAGAGGAACATGATCACCCCTTACAAAATCCAAACCAGTTTCACCAGCCAGGTATAGTTCATATTGACACTTAACACCTCTATTTTTAATCATTTTCTTATTGATTTTTTTTTTTTGTTATTGCTGGTGTTGAAATATGGTTCACTGATCTGCCATTTCTATGAACTATCTTTACCACCTTTTTTTCCCCCCTCTTTCTAGTACATTTTTTGGTCATCCTCTGGTGTAATTCTCTCCAGTATATAGTAGCAAATTGTATGTTTAAATAATATTTCAGTTACTTCATTGTTAAGTTCATTGGCATTCTTGGATTTGTATTGGTCTCAGTGATGCACTGCAGTTTAGTATCCTGATTTGCCATCACCTTTTTTTTTCCCCTTTATTTCTGTCTTCAGTTTCATCACCTGAAAAATGTAAACACAGGACAGGTGCTTCCTCACTGCCCACAACAGAGAAGACACCCACTAAAAAATTAAGTTCTGTGAAAACTTTTTGTACTCCTCCTCATCTTTCCTGTCTGCTGAAACCTGTGGCTGCACCTTGTCCTGTTATTGTATCTAAATACTCACATAGCTACTTGCTTGTTCCTCATCTTCTATCAGCTCAGGGTAGTGAGCATTAGCCCATGTAGAAATTCAGCTTCCCACATGCCAACTCAATGCTGCTTTACCCTGCAGAGAGGTCATGGTTCTGCGGCAGCTACTTCACCTCTCGATCTGCTTTGCACAAGTGTTCTATAAAATCCACCTGGCAGCATTGGTAGTGCTATGTGTTAAGTCCAGAGGCAACAAAGAGAGCAATCACAAGATGTACACATTTCAAAAGGTAAGTTAAGAGTCATAAGTCATTTAAGTGCAAGTCATTTCACCTCCTAAATTTGCTTAAGCACTGTCAAAACATGATCACATCCATCTCTTGTTGCATTAAAAACTTTGGGGTAACAAAATTCACAAAACTTGAAGACACCTAGATTTTACTGGCAATATAATATATATAACCCTTCGTTTCCCAGAGGAGCTTAATTACAGGCTCTCAAGTGAGAAAGGTTGAATGAGTTTCATCTTAGGCTCAAGTAGGTCATTTAATAAAAACCATCCTTCCAAATCTAAACGGAATATTTATTACTGGGAAAAAAAGAGAAAGTATTTGCCTGAGGTTCACTCTAACATAGATCAGGTTTATGAAGCAAAATGTTCACTACAGATAGCCCCTTAAGTCGAAGAGTATCCACATATGCATCTAAATGGCTCCAACCCTACAATTCAATTTCAACGACTAGCTTTAATCCCTGCAGATGTACATAGTAACTGTCAGGTTGTGGAGCCTGCAGAGTTATTGTTAGAAGCCTGTACAACTATCTGCAATAAAGCTGATCATCGCGAAGAAAATCCATTTGCATCCAGAAGAATGCTCAACACTGTAACTTGTATAGCAAGTCTTTCTTGGATATTGGCAGTGCCTACCTGTATATTTTATGTTTATAAGCCCTTAAGAAAAACCAAAACCAAAACAAGACAACTCGGTGATAGAAACATAAGGTTTTGAGGCTCATCTATTTAAACAGAACAAAAGGGTAATTTAAGAAAGCTACAGGATCACTTTAATTGCTGCTGTACAATAATGCAAACAACTCTGATGCATCAGCTAGTATCTCCTGAGTTCTCTGAAGTCAGAGAGGCTTCTGGCAGGCTTGAAATGACATATACAAGATAAAACCACCTTTCATTTTGGAAGCGTGTTGATCAGGGTCGACCCACTCAACAAGAAACAAAAGACTCCTGTGATGCTCTGTGGTGCATGGGGTCTGCAGATTCTGGTAGAATCCTGCTGGAGAGGGTTTCCTGCCACACTGTCTTTTCATCTTTCTCCACATCTAGCCCTTTATATCTCTGTTCACGCAAACTCTCACCATGTGTATCCTCCATAAGGGTAGATAGGTATCAAGACACAAATAGCTTCCTTCAGAGCAAACACAAACCAGCTGCTGGTTGCCTTCTCTCAATAGCAGACCAAAACTCATGGTTCAATGTTAGTCAAGTTAAACTTATTTCTGTAGCATAAAATTAAATTTGAATCATTAGTTCCCACATTCATCCTGCAGTAGCACCAACTGCCTTCTCACAGGGGCCAGTGTTCATAAGCCCTCTCTACATGGAATCCTTGTGTACATTTATGTGTGTGGTCTCTCTGGATTGTCTCCTTTCTGTCTACAGTGTTGAACAAGAGCAATAGTGAATACCCCAGAAGATAGCAAAGAAACAAACTGCCTCCATAAAAAGATCACAAGTCCCATTGTGCTGTCCTGATTGTCTATCAGCCCATTTTAACACCAACCAGCTTATTTTTCACTGATCACGTAGCCATGTAGCCACAGAAACAACACACAGTACTTCTGAAGAAAATCAGGGTTGAAGTGCCTGAGCTGGAGTCCCTTCCCATACTGCATCATGACTGAGTGCAGTGCAGCTTCACTGACACGAGGCTGAGGGTAACGCACTGAAGCACCCAGTTCACTGTCGCATCAGTCTTCTCTGCAAAAGTTCACAGCAGCATGAAAATTAAACTGGGAGGTTTTATTTTGGATCCCTGGAAAGACGGGCTTTCCAGCTATAAGCCTGGTCTTTACCAGGGGACAGCATTGAATCTTCATCCTGTTACGCGTGGGATGGACATGCCAGTACTGTTACGGTATTGCTACACCCTATTTAATGTTTCTAAAGGAACATTACCAGTTTCTAGTTTTACAGAAGAAGCGTTTTTAAATGCTCCTTCTTTACAAATTTCTTCATGCTTCTTTGGAAAATTCTAGCTTCACATTGTTGCTGAGAAATCTCAGATCCTCTGCTCCCTTTGCCCCTCACATCTGTGCGGAGATGGGTGTTACCTACAGCCGCTTCAACGGTTTTGAATTTCAGGACAGTTTTTCTCTTTATTCACAAACACTTTGCTGAATGCCTGCATGAAGAGTTGCCAACTAAACCAGTTTTGTTCCATCTGCTATGACCATTTTCCAGCACTGGCACTCTGATTCACCAGCATCCCTCCTCACTGACTCTGTCAGGAGGTCTGCAAACAGCAGGGCAGAGGCTGCGGGTAACTGGAGGAGACGAAGCTCTGCAGACCTGAACAGGGCTTAAGGAAACTGCGGTGAGCAGTTAAAAGAGGACGGATATGGGAGGGCTTGAATACCACTTCTGAGCCTGGAAGGTGCATTTAACAGGACTGCAAACTACCACAGAATTGTACCATGGGATAAATTATAGCTCACCCTCAGCATCACCTTTCTGTGGTACTTACTGCCATTATGTGTTGGCAGTTCAGCAGGCTGCAGAGCTACTGATACATACTCGACAAACTCTTTTATTCATGTTCTATACTGATGGCTACAAAAATGGGGAGAAACACATTGAAGCAAAGCTCCGTATTTCCAGCTTGCTAGAAAATGTCCTAAAATAAAGGACAATTTAAAACATAAGATAATTTTAAACACCGTATTTTGACATATAAGCTATTTATACTGTGATCTGTTTCTTACATTGTTCATAAACAAAGTGATTTATATAAAATCAAACCATAAACTCATACATCCATCTCCTGCTCTTCATCACCAAGAGGTGGGCTGGGATACACCCTTTTCCACAGAACTGACTGGACTATAATTTTAAGCCCTAAATCCTGTAATCAGATTCAGTAGTACAGCCCTGCACCTGCAGAAAGCCTCTCTGGCCTGCTAGCAGCAGTCCAAGAGCTACCAGATCCTCCTGGAGGACCTAAAGATTTAATTAAACTGAACAAAATTTGGTTTCTGAATGAAAGTCCATTCTACGCTTCTAGTTGGAAAATATAAAAGGAGGCATGAGAAAATTCATACACTAGGTCTGTGATTTCATTAAAGTCAGTGGAGTCATTCTAAATTAATAATGACATAAAATCAGTCCCAACTTGGCCTCTGAGGTTATATTCTATTTGTCTGCTCATGCCATGTAAATTGTGTATTTGAGATGAATCCTGCAATCATTTTGGCCCTTCTTTTTCAAAGTAAAGTTCTGCTTAGAAACCAATGGCACGGCTTGGGTCATTATTTTCTAATTTCTTTTGAAATCAGGACAGATTTTAGGAGCCATATTTGTGTCTATGGGCAACAAACATCAAGCACGAGAAAGGAAAGCGGTGAAAATAGTAATTATTTTTTCAGATCGGCGATGGATAAACAGCCCCAGTTAAAAGAACTATGGAGAAAATACACACCAAAAAAATCTGCCATAAAAATCACATGTACGATTGGAAAAGATATTAGACTAGAATTATTAGTTCTGTGCATCCTTATGGATTGTGAGTACCATGGGTTAGAAGTTGATACTGTCAGCCATTTGGCATAGTTGTGGGCCTGATGCATTTATACAGCGGCCTAGGTGAGGCGTAATTCCACTGCCTTCATAAAGTGCAGTTTGGGCTGAATGAAAGAAAACCTATGACAGCAGGAATAGCAATCTGAAAAGTTGCCAAAGTGAGATAGATACACTCTGGGTTGCACACAGAAGTACCTTGCTGTGCGCTGTCCCACTCTGGACCTAAAATGGCTGTTTTGCAGGGGATGTTGTTGCCTGGTGACCAAAAGTCATCTCCTAGGCCACAGAGGGATGTGAACATTCAGAAATTGATTTGTTCCTGTTGCTCTCGACCCGTAAAATAGATTAAGCCAGCACATAATCGTCTATGCATTCTCCTTGCTGGCATGCTTAAACTTGGTACTGAAGATAGGCCTGTGATTTTGAGCTGCTTACCAACCGGGCAAGGGAAACCCAGGATAATGCCTTGTGTGCTACTGCACACGGAATATGAAAGTAGACCAAGACTCAGATACTGCAAGACACCCCTGCTTCAATTAAGTCTGTGTTGTACATCTAGCCTGTTCCGGTGCAACCTCCCAGTTGCTATCAGGCTCTCTTTCTTTCATTAGAATCAAGTAGTTAATTAGCCCCAGCCTGTCCTCTCTCCTTCTCTCTTTCCCTTTAACGCAGCAGTAATGATGTCTAATTACCAGCAGCAGTGGATTACAGCACCATCAGGAGCAAATCTCTCTGGCTGACAGCAAAGCTGAGCAGCAAATCTTAAAGCTTCAAGGAGAGAATAATTCCTAATGAAGTATTTGAATATTTGCTTATTTTTGACCAGCTCGTGACTGTTAAGTCCAACTTGTAATTTCATCCATCCTGTTACTGCAGAGGGAGCGCTCATGCTGCCAGCAGTGATTAATTTTAAATTGAAATTGCTTTTACCTATGGTGAGATCAAGTGATGGACAAGAAGAAGGAGAGGATGAGGAAGGGATTCAATGTTTGGGGATCAGCTACTGTTTGTGACTCTGTCTCTGGACGGGATGAGCTCAAACGCATGGGGTAACAGGAAGGAGAAAAAAAGTACAGCGAGACAGCAGGGACATTTCTAAATGGTCATAAATTAATAAACTCCCAAATAATTAGTAAGAGTTAAAGAAATGAGAGAATGGGCTTTGAAGGCTTACCGACAATTACTGTCTGATGAAAATCCTATCTTTCCCCCTGTAACTTATCATTCCTGGCTGGATGAAATCCTAGGCCTCTTCAAGTCAACAGGAGCTTTGCTGCGGGCTTGTTCCAGGCCAGGGGCTGCATACCTGTTCCATCACCTTGGTTGTTCCTGCGCCTTGAGTGCCTGGCAGGTGCTGCCCCTGCCCTGGTAGTAGGTCATACAAACCACTGCCACCCTACAGGTCTGCTTAAATAGTCCTCTGCCTTTTGTGCTGGGATAGTGACACCGGATTCATGGGTTTTGGAGGGGATAGCGTTTAGTTCTCAGAGCCAAACGCTGTATGAGAGTGCTGAGTATCACCTTTTCTCACTTATGTTGGATGACAGATTTATGTTGGCCAGCAGGAAGAAATTTTACCTACATGCAAGACCTCTCCTGGAAGGGTTTATATGTCATTGTTCAAGGAATGTACAGATATTCAGGAACTGCTTACAGAGAGGTCATGCTAACTTTCCTGATTTTATTAGCAGGCATCCTTATTTTATTAGGCTACTTATTTTATTAGGATTCCTACTTGTTTACTTAAGCTATCTAAAGATAGTTAATTCTCCATGAATATTAATACATATAGAGACATTCATAGTTAATGGTATGATTCCCCCAAATGAACAAAGGTAAGACCTCTGACTGAAATATCTAGATGTAAAAAAAGAAAAAAAGAAAAAAAATATATCTGAAAATAAAATAGAAGAGGGGATCCAAGGTGGGACTCTGGGCTTTTGTGGCTGAACAAAGGTGAGAAAAAATAGACAAGCTGATCATCACTGAGTCTGGTGTTTCAGAGGCCCAGAAAAGCATTTATTTTTAAATTCCATCTTGTAAAATTAAGGCAAGCCTTTTTATTTAGCAGTGTAGTCAATGTAATTTTAAAAAATACTGAATTTCCTTACAGCCTGTAAGTTACAATGAAAAGGATAGTCTTCAGGATAAACTACCTTGCCTACTGCCTCTCAAAAATTATTATTATTACAGTAAGCAGAAGACATATTAAAAAATGTTGACCTAATTGGAGAATTCTGCTTTAGACAACGTTTTTGTACTAAATTTTATCCACAATTCTCTCTGGTGTTTGAAGATTAGCAATCGGCTGTCTAATGATAGAAGGGAAATCCACCAAATTACCTGAACCTATAGGCAGACCTAGAACACTTCGGTGGCTAAAAACCGTGGAGAGGGAACAAACTCTGCCCGGAGCTTCTCTTTCACTTTAAATCTTCCTATTTACAAACTCCTTAAAATTAATTTCCCACCTCTACCTCCTCGCTGCCACGACGGCACTGATGACAAGGGGGCAAATCTAAGCCGGCCCCCGGGGATGCCCAGGTTTATGACTTCATGAAGGCAGAGAGAGGCAGATTTCCCCGGCAGCCTACGTCACAACCCAACCCAGAATACTTTCCAAGAAGCCCCCTTTTGCTGCGCCACCCAGCAACCTTCCCGTTAGGTCAGAATAAGCTGCCACTCAAAAAAATAAAGCCAAAAAAAAGAAAAAGAAGAAAGAAAAAGAAAGGAAAAGAAAGGGGAATATTGCTCACCCAAGCCAAATGCCCAGGCAGGGATATTTTTAATTGCCAGGTTTCCTCTCGCAGCTCCCCCTCCCCGCCCGCCCCACGCACAGACAAAAGAAGCTTAGCTTGCGTGACCCAGAGCATAAGAAGTAAGAATAATGATACATTAAGAGAGTTCAATAGGCAAAAACCTACTTGCAGCCAACAGTCCCCATCTTCTTAAATAGGAAAATCTGTCGCTTCTGCCACCACCACGCATAATAGCTCTCCCGCTGTCAGCCAGACCTGCGCCGAGCTCTGCAGCTCCAGCGCCTGCCGGGGGATGCCACGCTACCCTAACGCATCGAATTGAGTTTTAAGCCTTATGGCTGCGAGACTCGTGCGACCCCAGAAAGAGGAACAGAATAACACCCTTCCTTCCTT
>VZTU01035346.1:0-17447 GCA_013400835.1 Zapornia atra | reverse complement strand
AAGTCATGAGTGCGAAGAGGCGAGGGGTGGGGGGAGGAAGTAGAAGTGGTAATATCTGGGGAAGAAAAGCAGCTTGTTGGGAATCACCGGAACCCCACTGCCCATTCCCTGCCCCTCCCCGCGCCATGTTGGGGGGGGAAGAAGGGAGTAAAATCGGGATAAGTTTTACGTTTGCTAAGAAGGGAGGGGTGGGGGGAAGGTGCTTGAAGACCTGGCCGCTTCTTATCTCGTTCCGGTTCACTGGGTGTAGTAGTTGTAGTAAGTAGTAATAAATCACCTTTTCTTTCCTTTATTCTGTGCTGTGTCTGTTTTGCCCATTGCACTAACTGGAGAGTGATCCCTCTGGCCTTATCTCAAGTCCTAAGCCTCCTAATATCTATTTTCTCCCCCTTTTCGGCTGAAGGGGGGAGTGAGCGAGCGGCTTGGTGGGTATTTGGCCTTTGGTTAGGGCCAAAACCACCACAGTAACTTATTATTCTTGCAAGTTATACAGTAAATATGAAGCCATTAAATAAATTCATTTACTGGTAATTGGTAATTCCTGCAAAGGGGCTTTTTGAAGCAAAGCTATTTTCCTGATTTGAAGGGAGAATAAACAGAGTAAAATAATTGGGGTGGACCCATATTGTCCTCACTTTTTTCAGTAATGCAGTAACAATTCATGCCAGATGAAAATCTGACCTGTTGTTGTTTCTAAGGGATCTCGTCCCTTTCCTTAAAAAACTGGAGATAATCTATTAAATGCAGAATTAGCCTCTAGAATATGCCAGTGAGAATTGTTTCCTGCTATCTGGACAGGAATTAGTGTCAGTCTGTGTCAGGAAAAGCATTCCAGAAGCAAGCAACAGAAAGCATTACCGTGTCAGAAAGTGCCAATAGTTGCATCACTGATATGGGTAATCTTCTTAGCTCTATGTCAGTGCGAGTCAAAGGGCTCTGCTAGTACTGACATGAGGTTCTAATTTTACTGATGAGGTCACTATTTGATCACAAATGCTATGTCTAATATATTATTGAGAGGCAAGAAAAAAAGAAAGGAAAACTGCATTTCAAAAGCCTACCAAATTTAATGAAAAATAAATTTCAATCACCTATGAAGACCACTATACCTAGAAACAAGCAAAAATAGAAAAGCCTTTGTGTATTAGCCTCTTAGACATACACAGTCATTTATGGTGAAGCACACAAAAAATGAATACCCTGCCCCTTCCATGAAGTGCTCAGCACCCAGCAAGATGTTACTCTGTTGTAGCAACAGTTAACGTTCAGGCTTTCAAAGTTTTTCCAGGGTGATTATTACACATTTCCAGGCACAGTAAACAGGAACTGGATAACACATAGCATGACGTCCTGAATATTTTATAAGACTGCTCACCTCCAAACCCTTCAAATCTAAGTGAAAAAGTTTACACATCAAGAAGTATAGCAAGTTAATTCAGGATCAGCTTTCTAAGACAGTGGTCCTTCTGCCATCACTAACAGTGCTGAAGTCAGAACTCTTGTATTGTCCAAACTTAGAAAATTTGTTTAGCAAGTACAGACTGTATGCTATGGAGTGTTTGTGAAGAAAACCAGTAAACAAAGTAATGAAAGTAGCTTCATTTCTCTACTTTAGGTAAATTCTAATAGAGGAAGAAAGTTATAGGAAAAAAAGAAGACATTTAAGATGCAGCGGTAAGAGCTGAAGAAGCCAATGCTACTTTACCTCACTGCTTTGTGCTAGCCTCCTCTGAGTGTACATTTGTACATACACTGTTATATGGAGCACCACAGCTTACATCCTCCTTTGCTCTGCTAGCCTGTGCTGCTCAACACATAGTGCAGAAGCACGGTGCAAAACAGAATTGCCTTGTCTCACTTCAGAAAAGTGATTCACTCTTATGCTAATGGGATTATTATTTCTGGAATAAATTAAAAATTAAATGCATATCCTTTGTGTACATACTTGTAGGAAGTTGATGTATATGTCTGTACTTTGACCAGTTTGGATAGGGTGCTAGAAACTGAAGCAGCCGTGTTTTTTACAATGGTGGAAAACATTCTATAAAGGAATATGCAAGACAGAAACAATTCAAATGGACATTGGAATACAAAAAAAGGAGGACTGACTATCTAACAGTCAATAGGTTTGTATGAGGAACATGAAAGGCAGCAACTATATTATTTATTCTTAAATGAACATGGATAATCAGCAATTAATGAATGCTGATCAAACCTGGTACTTAAGTGACTACCCAAAATCTGTGTCAGAGGAAAGAATTAAATTTTGATTTCCCAAGTCCTCTGGGCTCCATTTCTTTTAAAGACCAATTACACATACATACCCTGGGTCAAAGAGGAAATTACAAGAATTCATACTTCTTAGATAAGAACAAGATAAAATGAGCATATGAGAAAACTGGATGGCAGGTGAGGTGTGAGGTGGAAACATAACCTAGAAGATCACATCCTAAGTCAATTCAAATTATTGTGGACAACTGAAGGAACATAGGTAAGATTCCTCTCTCACTCCTCTAAATTGTTTCCATTGTCGTCAGCAGAACAGCGCATAATGGCTTAAGTGCAGAATACTGAAATATTAATTCCTACGCCCTAGTTTTGTGCTCTGTGCACCCTCCTGAAGTGTGATAAGTTACTTATTTTGGTTGTCTGATAAAAAATTGATCATTTCTGATCAGTGCAAACCTCTTAAAAAGCTTGCTTTTACTCAAGCGTGAACTTAAAAGCCAGAACAACAAAGCAGTTTTGGTGCATTCAAAAAGCAGAAAAGCAAAGTGCAATATCACACAAGAAACAGAGTTTTCAGTAAATTCTAGTTCATGATAATAGTTCATTCTTTCAATGCAAAGCAACATTAAAGCTGAAAATTTCACGCAAGATGAAGATGAATTCTGAATAAAAGTTAAGAATATAGCATTCATAAAACAACCTGAAACACACAACTTCTATTTACTTTGGTTTATTTAGACTGTTTCATAAAGTCTACCTACTGCCCTATCAATCTCAAAAATTAAGATTATAAAATAAGATTAGTACAGCACCTTAAATTATTTCTCATTAGTTTTGGAAATAATTACTCGGGTTTCAATTCTTTTATTCAAAGCTGAACCTGCATTCTTACATCTACTTTCAGGTCTGGTATTTGAATTTTTGCATGTGTATCATAGGGAGGGAGTTCAAAAACTGACTGCTATTTCAAGTGTTAAGCAAACTTTCATATGGCAAGTCAGTTCAAAATACAACAAAAGAATTAAAACATCACCATATTTTAAGATATAGTCTATAGCTTTCTGGCTTAGGAGTGACACCAGTAATCTGCCATGTGCAGCATATCCCATAGCACACCTCTAGAGGGACTGGGCCAAGACCAACCATGATGTAAAGGGCCCTGAAAAGCTGACAGATGGCAACAGCTGGGCCAAATTTGATCCAAAGCAACACTTTTTATTAAAAATAATACAAAGCTGATGGGGCTTTTCATTTCCATCACCCTTCATAATGCTTTTCCTAGTATGCAGTTCCTATACACCAGCCATAATTTCCACAAATAAGGACAGTCCTGAAGTAGCACAACTGGGCTGGCACCTATAGAAGACAACAGGGCCGCATCATTTTTTCCCCTTTGGCCTACATATCCTTTTAGTGAGACATTGCAGGGGCAAAGCAGTTGGAGAAGAGGCCATACAGAAACAGCCCCTCAGCTCCAGTGAAGTTGCCAGTTGGGATGTAGCAGCGTTGCTGTCCTAAATAATGAGTCCCTAGGCCAAAAGCATCTAGAAAGTTGTTATTAAATCTCTGTCATCCTTTCAATTCTGGCATGCTTATTAATTATAGTGTTATTTTTCATTTAATTTCTGAACTCTGGATTCCACATTAAATATAACATTAGCTGTTCCCATCTTCCTCCAGAACTTTTTTTGTTAGCATACCTGGAATCACTCCAAGGCAAGCATCTCGGTAAGGAGCTGAAGTCACATCAGAAACATCCATTAAACCCATCAAATGCACTAAGAGATCAATCAAGAACAAAAGTGCCTTTAAAAAAATTTCTTTTTAGCAGCTGGTTAAAAAGGGATTCATTCACCTGACTTTACAACAACAAAACAGGCCAGGCAGTGTTTTATATCTGCAGAACAACAGCCACATAAATTTCTTTGCAATGTAACAGGAATAATTTAAATCCAAACATTTAAAATTAAGTTTAAATAAATTTAAAATTATTGAATTAAAATTTAATTATAAAATAGGCTGTCATCAGAACATTTGTCCCTGCTGTTTCAAAACTAACATGAAAAGGCAAATAAATGTAATACATTGGGACTTTTAAAAATCAAGGAAAGCCCAGAAATTTAAAAACTCAATTTCCCCACATTTTTAAAGGTAATATAGATTTGGTTTGCAGCTCATACCACCATGCTAATTGTGCACCAATAAACTAGAGTCACATTCAATCAAGTAATCAAAAAATAATCAGTTTGCAGATCTACTTATTTTTCTTTGAATCTTTGTATTATTATCTAACCTTAACACGGGAGACAATGCTAAAACTGAGGGAAACTGACATGTAATGTGAATTGCATTATTACAAAAATAATGTAACACAATTGTTTGTATAAAAATGCATACACAGGTTAATTTTGTTCAAAAGATGTCATAATTCAATGTAAGTTTTATAAACAATGTGCAACATAAACATCTATAACATACTTACCTATATTTTATCTATTCATCCCTTCATGGGTTTCCAGTAAGACCAGAACGTTGCAAGTTCAGGGTCATGGAAGGGCATGAAAAAATTAACCAATTTACAATTCCTTAGGCATTGGGAGCTGGAGGAAAGCGCAAGAACCAGCAAGAGAGAAAGCAACTATCCAAAGAAAAGGATTAGGGCATCAAAAAGATTACTGAAGGTGCATAGATGGTATTGGTTGGAGATTTCACATCATTTAAACGCACTAGCATGTCCTTCTAAATTAAACTCAGCTGAGCCAATTAGTTGGGCAGCTCTAGTGTTTGACATCACAGCAGGAGCAGATGATAATGAGGGCTCTGTAGTGCCAGTGAGGTGACAGAGCGTGTAATATTGCAAAAGAGTAGCATGAGTGATATATTCAGTTTTCTCTGCTTCTGTTTGGCCCTCCCCTCATGATGAAGGCAGCAACAAACCCCAAAAATCCCAACATTTTCTTCCCTGGGAACAGAAATAGAACAACAGAGTACTTGACAAAAACCTCCTGGTTTGCACTCTGTAAGGAATTTCCTGCTTGAAAGATGCCTGACATGAGTGCAGGGTCTCATTCCTGAGTCAACCTCCTAGGTCCTTATTTTTCCAGTTTATAATAAATTCATCTGGTTTAACCAAGCTTTAGATTATGTTATTGTATATGCAGTAGTATTGCAGGGAAAAGGTTACCATATTTAGTTTGAATTCATAATTATCCCTCACACTTAATACAAAATTACTCTTAATAGGAAGACTAATATACAGAAAAACTGCATGAATGTTTTCTTCTAAATTCCACAGTCTTCATACAAAACAATTTTTCTCTATTGTGCAGAAGAGCCTTTCAGATAAATCAACAGAACACTTAACGTGAATAGCTACCGACTTGAAGCAGGAAAAATATATTTGTGTTCAACATTTGTGTCTATCCCTGCTTGATTAAGTATTTCCAAGGCATTTCTAAAAACCATTAGACTTTTACATTTTTTTATTAAACCCTAAAAGTTCCATGCATGTTAACTATATAAAATAGAGTTAGGACTACAAGAAAAAAACAACACCTAATAAAAGCCACTTAAAACCACGTATTATTGTTATGCAGAATTAATCTGATCCATTGCCAAGAACATCCTGGCATAAACAGATCTTTCTGATGGTATAAGCAGGCTTCCTGTAACCCTGCTACCTTTCATTTCTTTCTAATGGCACAGCACTAAAGCAATTTTTTACTTGCTCAGAATAGCAACAATGATACATAATACAGAAACATACAAGTGACTAGCTAGGTAAACAGTTTTATTCTAGATTTCTGTCCACTATAAGGCAAATAGGGACATTGGGACATTACAAGTCAATTATTGGCGCAAAATAAAGAAAAATCTCCATCTAATTTTCTTGAAGACCAAAGAAGAACCACACAGAAGAGAGATGAGGATTTCAATCACTCAGACTGCCAGTGTCTCCATAAACAAGGTATATGTTTGCTCAATCCAATCAACTTGCTTCTGAAAACAGTGGTGAGCAATCAGAACATTAAATTTTTCATAGCTCACCACAGAATCTGTCAAGAGCCTTTCTCTGCTACCCAGTCCATGGGGTTATTTCTAAAGCCCCATTGCCTGAAGTCTAAGTTCTAGCTCAGGAACTGTCCTCTCTACATTACCCTTCAGTCTGAGAAACAAGAGGCATCCTGACATCAGAGAAGATTTCAAATAATATAAAGACCTGGCTCATTTAATGCAGAAGCATCGTTTCAGTTCTACATGGCGCAGTAGTTTCCAAATCACTGCACAAAATTCCTGTGCTCTAGTGCCACTGGCAAAGAACCTAATCAGTGAAGATACAAACAGATTCTCCAGATACCCAGAATAACATTAGAGATTTCTAATTTGGCCATTCTTTTGCTTTGGGACTTTTAAAATAAAAATATATTAAATTTGTTATATTTGGTTAATATTCCTTGACAGAGTATTTTGACACAATTCACTGAGGAAGGAATTTTAAGTGTTATGGTGTAATTTTGGATAGCATTGCTAACCAGTAACCCAGACCAACCGGCACTTAGATGACATTTGGGTGTCACTGCAATACCAGTGTGACACTTTCCATAAGAAAGGTTTGTACTACTTAACATGGAACTAAAACCAAAGCAGTATCTCATCTTTCTTCAGAATAATGTATCATTATGCATACAAATCTAAGCATTTATTTTCATATATTTATGTAATAATTCTACAGCAGTAATTTGAGTTAGTTCTTGTCTGTGTCTCCATTAGTTCAATATCATTATTACTGAAGTTTATTCATCCCTCCTCTTAATTTTTCAGATTAAACTGGTAATAAAAATGAGTAATCATGACAGGTCAGTACAAGAATATCACATACAATGAGTCAAGAAAGTCTACCCAGGTCTGTGGGTAGATCTTCCTTTTTAAACATCCATGTATTTGCAAACATAGTGATGCAAAAATATCTCAAAACGCCTGGGCTCCTGGACTGGTCATAAAATGAAAACGACTTGTTGTAGGTCAAAAAGTTTTCAGCAGCCTTTGCAGATACTTAAAATATCTGACCATGAATAGTTGTGAAATGTGTAGAACAAAGTGAAAAAAAGGCATTTCTGATTAAGCAACACTGTTAGCACCTTTTTTCAAACCTTGTAAGTTGTTTTTGACTAGAAGGCTCGACACCTTTGGTTTGTTTACTGCTTAAACTTTAAATGAAAGTAAATTAAAAAATGTTACGAGTCAATTAGTAAGGAGGAAATTTCAGCATAATACAGTGAGTGTAATGAGATCAAATAAAATATTTTCTTTAAACAATGTTCACAAAATATGACTCATTTCCCTAAAGAAAAGAGCAAGTATGATGCTAGTATGAACAACTCAGGGAACTAAACTCTTAAGGCCATAGTAAAAAGCTTCATTTTTTCTTTGTGCTTTTGATTGCAAAAGATAAAATATAACAAATCAAGTTACAGCCCCAGCTGTAAGGTTATCAAGGTTGCTTGGTGGGTTTTTTTATTTGCTTTGGGGGTGGTTTGGGTTATTTGGTTTGGTTTATTGTGTTGGGGTTTTTTCACTTCAGCTCTGCTGTCATTTAATCTTCTATAATATCTGAAGATCAACGCAATATAAAAACCCAGAAGGGACAGTATGTGCAGTAAAAAGTCCATTATAACTGGTAATAAAACCTTTTAAAAAGCTGTTTGAAATTAAAAGTAAATTAATATATTGCAATTAACCTGAAACAAAGACAGATGTCCAACAGCATGACAAGTTTGAACCCCTACTAGTCTCTCACAATCTCTCCTCCAAAAATTTGTTCACAAGAACAATTAACCAGAAAATTAAGTCCCACTGAGAGAAGTCATCCCCAAATGAATCAAGGGCAGACAATACAGCTTCTTCTTAAAAAGGTATTCAACTATTAAAGACTTCATTTTAAATATTTTAGCATGTCTAGCTGCATACATCATCTCATTGAGCCCATCATAAACTGTCATATTTAAAAACACAGTTCTGATATTAACATCTACTTACTTTTGATACATTCAAAAAAAATCACTGAGAGAGACAAAGAAGTATTTACTTGATATATGCTGTCAAGGTTCACAAAGGACATGTGGCCTTTCTTCACTATTATGTAATTATAGTCAACACAGAATTGCTATACAAGATAATGCAATCCGGATATGAACTGCTGCCAAGGTGCTCATTCAATACAATCTGGTCATTTTGCCATAACAGTGAACTATAAGAGCCAGTCTGCTGTCAAATATCTTCAATGTACTTTCTTCTGAATTTTATATGAGCACAAGACACATAAAGAGCATTTATGGATCAGCAGTCATATAAAGTTAAACAATTGGTGTTAGGAATTTTTATTTATAACTAATACTTTGTAGGCCTGGATTTTCATGTGTATTCTACATAGCCATAGTACTTAAGAATGAAAAATACAGTTCATGTATAAAGCTAAAGAACCTTTTTAAAAATAAATTTACTTTGAAATAAAAGCATCATTCCAACAAAAAACCAAGGCCTAAACCTAACAGTGAAGCCTGCTGTCCTGATCCAGTTGAAAATAAATAAGCAGATAAACAACACTGATTGCTGAGTTCAGCCAAGTCACTGCTACAGAGATCCTGTTTCCTTTCCTTTATCAAGTGGTGCTGTTGCCAACACAGACATCCTTTTCAAATCCAAGCAAAGCAAGCACACCATCTATCTGATACAGCATCACAACAGGCTTGTGTCTTCCCACCCACCACCTCTTTAGTAATTTAACAACTCAAACATCCAACATCATAAAAATCACAGGACAAAATTCAGGCTGGAGGGGACCTCAGCTCTCTGGGCCAACTTCCTGCTCAAAGCAGGGGCAGCTATGGACTCATGTTAGTCAGGGATCTATCCGGTTGGGTCTTGAAAACCTCTAAATACAGAGGTGGCTCAGTCTCTCTAAGTATCTTGGTCCAATCTTTGATTGTCCTGGTAAAAATGTTCTGCCTTATGTGCAGTTTGAACCCCTCATCTCAATTCTTATTTGTTGTGTCTCCTCCTCCCACCATGAACAGCCTGGATCCATCCCCTTCTCATAGGTGTTGGGGGGCTACTGCTTTGTTACTCTCAAAAATGTCTATTTTCCAGGTTGAACAAGCCCAGTCCCTTTAGCTTCTCACGGGCAAAAGTGCTGCAGTCCCCTGATCAGTCTCCCTGTTAATAACTTTTATATAAAGCAGGCCCACTTGTTTCTGTGGAATAATATTTAAGATCTATTTTGCAAATTATGGCTAAATTATTATTACTATGGCTATGAGTTGACTTCTGTTTTGTCTCTGTTCCTTGAGTTTCATGTTGTACTACATTTACAAAGTGCAGTGACAGAACTTACTTTATTCAGAAATAAACAACAAAGAAACAAAGCCTCAATATACAAAATTATAACAGGAAAAAAGCAAATCTCACCTCAAAAGTCTACTTGTCTACTATACCTTACCTGCAAAGACCAATTACCTGAATGAAATTGGTATACGTTTTGTGTAGCAGAACACCTAATGAGAGACTAAGTTATTTTGGTTTTGAAACCAGCCTGATATGTCTTCCATACAGACAATAAATGCAAGATGCCATACCACAGCAAACAATGGAGGCTGATCACTTAGGGAAAAACAAACCTACCAACTTACACCTCCTTTCTGCCAATCTCCTCCTTATGCCAAACATATTAAAAGTAAAGGTGACTGTGTAACAGCTGAAACAAGGATCCTGACAACTGAACATATCAGATGTACTTGACCATGTCTGGTATTTCCACATGCTGTAGCAACATCAAAGCCATCCGGTCTGTCTGGATGAGCAGATATCCAAAAAAGCAGGCAATTAATTTTTTTAAGTCCCTTGAAGCCTGCTATAACACATTCCAGTGGAATGCAAGCCCCACAAAACCTGGATATGATATTAGTCCTGTTGTTCCCAATATGTCTCCTTAGAAAACCTAACAAATGCTTACAATATTTCTCTGCTTCTCCTTGCTACGTCACTGTATCTCAGTGAGATGAGTACCATTCACAAAAGCCCAGTGACATTTCTCTATGCATCTCCCTACATCATATGCTGTTTTTTCATCACTGTGTAACCATACTGATACATATAATATCTCCCAGAGCTGTTAGCACAGGTTCAACATGCACACAAATCCAATCGTTGCATCTAATATAAACATACTACATATGTATTTCACAAAAGGTTGTGAAACAGAAAACACTGACAGCTGAGCACAGCAAATCCTCCTTGTGCTTGGTGATGCACAAGGAGACTGTGTTCAGTGCTTCATAGTCATTGAGATAAAAACACTTAGAAGATTTATATATATATATTTTTTTTTAAACATACAGAAAAAAAGGACAGGGGAAGAAACCCCAGGCCAAGAGAACAAATTGGCTTGATCCATTTCATGCAGCCAGAAGCAGGTGGATTGAACAGAAAATTGATGCCCTAAACCACCTGTCCAGAGTTTGAATTCTTTATATTCTTCTTCCCCTTCTTGCTTCATAAAAGTAGTATCACATGCATTTTTTAGGCTGCCCTGGCAAGCAAAGGGAGCAAGAGCACTTACAGGTTACTGAGAGAGTTTATTCTAGTCAAGAAAAATAACTTTTTCAGCTATCAGCAGGTTTAGAGGAAAGTGGGGTTTCAAAACTATTCCTTCCATAAGAGAATTGCTGACCAATAAAAGAAAAAGGAACTCTAAATAATTATCTGTTTAGGCTGTTCTTTTAAAATGGTTTTAATACTTAGGAAGCATTTTAGGCAAACAACATGTCCCTGTTCCTTACACTACTCAAGTAGTTCCATTCTGAGAAATACATGTTAACATGACATTTTCCCATCTAATTTAGCCTACTGGCTTTATTTTAAAAGCAAACTGGAATCCTGTAGTGCCAAGTTTGTTGCAGTGAAATTCTAAGGGGTGAAAAGTTCACATGTTATTTTATTAAGACTTCATGGTATTCTTAATTATATTCTAAATCTGCATTGAAAACTGTTCATGCCTTTAAATTTTATTTTTTTTTTACAACTCAGCATCCTTGACCTAAGAATATGACAAACATAGGAACACATATAAAGAAGGAAATATTTACATGAAGGAGATAGATGTAATTGCATTAATTGAGAGACCGTGGAAGGAATGAAATTATGAAGAAAGATAAGAGTGAAAGTTGTACTGTGTGACTCAGAATAATTGTTTATGCCCTCACTTGGCTTTTCACACTACTTTTCTCTGGTCTCTCTCAGAGTCCTCTATGTTACTGTAGCACTGGAAGTAAAACGGCCACAGATTTTGAAATCCCAGGCATACTCTTGAAAGCAGAAATGGGCAGATTGAGTTTACTGCTTAAATACCAAATCATGAAGAGAAACAAACTATGCAACAAGAAAAATAAATGTAATAGGGATATCTTTCTTATTTGTTTCGAACCATTCACTGACCAGCTTCATGCCTTTAAGTTATGCTTGCTGTCATTTTTCAAATAATTCAGTTTATACCAATAAATGCTAAAAAATGTTTATTTGTACTTGAAGTTATAAGAACTTAAGCCATTATGATTTTCACTGCAAGCATAATGACAAAGAGGTCTAACTACAATACATTTTGTTCCGTTTTTCACCTGCTTAGACATGTTTGGCAAGCTCTAATTTTAAGAAGATGTGATCCTGATCAAACCTAAGGCACCCCTCAACATACCACTCACACCATAGTAAGAGAGTTACTTGGTCATTCTTTTTATCCCAAACCACAGGATTCAGATGTAACAATTTGTTTACCTGAATTACACGTGCTGCAAATTGGCCCAGGTGCTACTGCCAACCAGCAATTCTCTCCTTAAATAAAATGTTAGGCTTGCTGGTGGATCTGTTAAAGTCATGTTTTAAAATGGTTGAAGTCACTTAACACCATTCAGGAGGGAAAATGCTAGGTACCCATGATGCTGTTCTTCCTGTAATACTCAGAAGTTGAACTCACAGCAAAAAATACATTAATCTCAAAAGTAAGTGACAATCTTAATTCGCTCCAAAGACTCAGTTGCAGGAAATTAAGAGTACCTAAAAAAATAATGACTTCCTGCAGCTTTTAAAATATTTTCTTGAAAACACAGAGGTAATGGAAGTAATTCATTTAAATTAATTTCTTACTTCAACGGCAGTTTCAGGTACATTGTTCACAATATAAAATAGACATGAAAATAAATGGATAATCACACTGCTTGGTGCTATTGTATTCTATCAAAAGCAGCTATTGACACTTCCATTTTGCTTTCAAATACTCATGTAAATATTTTTTATGAATAGACAACTAATATTTACAAGCTTGAGATTCTACAACTGAAGCATCAGCAAAAGCCTTTAGAAAAATTTTGATTGTTCCTGGATTGATACTTTGAAGTTTACTTTTACTTGCAAAGCTTCTTTCACTTCCAGTGATCACTGAAGAAAAATCCTGCATTAAAATTCACAACCAGTTCTTTATAAAAGAAAAAAATATTTTTGAGATCAAAACCACAATGTTCTAATCACTAACAGTGTAATTTCAAAGAATAACATGGGGAAGCACAGGCTCTTTGTAAAAAATTTTCAATAAAATTTGCCTTATATAATTAGATCTGGTTAAGAAAAAGAGTTTATCCTTCCTGCATTATTGCGTTTTGTTTCATTAGATTTTTATTTGTTTGGTTGGTTTTTACTCTGGGCTCTCTTAAAATGAAGCATTTGTTTTCCAGCATTGTGAATGACATTATTTCTAGCTTTCACCACAATTAGGATCTCATAGGTGAAACTGGAAGTTTTTAATACACTAGCAGGAAGCTCCAAGAAAGCCGTATCACTCAGTTTCCCCTGTCACAGACAGGGCTGCTACAGAATAACTATTCCTACAATCCAATTGGGTTTGAATTTGGGACAGATCTTTGCTACTTTGAATGGAACTGTGTCTGTGTCCAGAGTGTGTCTGAGTCCTGTGTCCAGATCTGGGGCCCCCAATACAAGAAAGATGTGGAACTGTTGGAGAGGGTTCAGAGGAGCCACAAGGATGATTAGAGGGCTGGAGCACCTGCCCTACAAAGAGAGGCTGAGGGAGCTGGGCTGGGTCAGCCTGGAGAAGAGAAGGCTGCGGGGGGTCCTCATTGCAGCCTGCCAGTCCCTGAAGGGAGCTTATAAGCAGGAGGGGATTCAACTTTTTAAAAGAGCAGATAATGGCAGGACAAGGGGGAATGGATTAAAACTAAAAGAAGGAAGGGTTAGATTAGATATGAGGGGGAAGTTTTTTACAGAGAGAGTGGTGAGGTGCTGGAACAGGCTGCCCAGAGAAGTAGTGGATGCCCCGTCCCTGGAAGTGTTCAAGGCCAGGATGGATGGGGCCCTGGGCAACCTTGTGTAGATCCAGACCTGGAGGTTGGTGCCCCTGCCTGTGGCAGTGGAGTTGGAGCTCTATGATCCATGGGGTCCCTTCCAACCCATGCCATTCTATGATTCTATGAACAATTCTGTACACTGGTGTTTTGGGGTTTTGTAGAAAACTTTGTTTTACTGGATTATTTGGCTATTACCAGCTCTAGCTCTGATGACATTAACAGGTTGTTAAAGTTGGTATTTTTTTATTAAAGGTAATGATACTCATATTGCAAGGCTTCATTAGTTTCAAAGAAGGCATGTGACAAAATCTACATCCACAGTCAGAGTGTAATAGCAGCTACCAATTTTGGGACCTACAGGCTTAGGAAATCCAGTGCTTCACATTTAGGTTTACTGCTAGTGTTCTGAACATCTGACACTACTTTCCTGGCACGTTCAATTGTAACCTGTTTTAACTAAACAGCTTTTTAATTAAGCAGTCATTTAGTCTGATACTTCAGAACAATAAAATGACAGATTCTGAACCCATCCTCATGTGTATGTTCACATATCCACAGTAATATCCTGCCATAATTTTCCAAAGACCAAGCCTTATTTATAAAGGCAACTATTTAAAACTGTTCCAGTTTATTTCACACCAATATTTTCTATAGGTAGACTAAAAGCCCAAGTGAATATCATCAAACCCTAATTAGTTGGTTACTTTACTTGCTTCTTCCCAGCTTCAAGAAATTTAACATATTTAGGTGTAATAAAGTTTATCTCAATGTTCTCATGCATTACTGGTTTTGTCTGCCAGAAGCAACTTATGTTCACTGTCCTTGCATTAAAGTTTAATTTTTTTTCCTAACCACTTACTCCTGCAATGACAGGCAACTCAGCAGCTACTAAAAGCTTTATTAGAACACTCTGAATTTGTGAACCTTTTAGTCTTCTTTCAAGACATTAATGTTTCCTGCTTTTACTTCTCTACTGTAAAAATGACAAAGAAAGGCAATCAAATTTAATTGGCAAAAACTTCAAGAACAAAAGAAACCAACCAACCCTCAAACCCCTCATCTCTGAACTTCATGGACTAACCAACAGAGGTCACTGTCAGAGTGATTTTTTGGGTGCATTCTTAATCTGAAACCTAAATATTTATCACTAACTTCACTGGACAACAAGCAGCATCCCTTAGGTCAAAACCGGCACCTCTGGAATCGATCATGCTATTGCCAATCTTTTATTCTACTTTAGGTTATGATCACCAAGACAGGATATTTTTTTTTGAACCTTTAAAGGCGACAGTGTTAACTGCTTAGGCTACATTAATACATGTAAAGTTCAAAAATAGAAATTTAAGAAATTGGCAGGTGATTTATTATAAACAACTGCAATGCTCCACAGCTTCACTAACGGTTCAGATTTTTTGATCATGCCTGAGTTTCACAGTGAAATAGTTAATACCAATGAATTCTGGGCATGATACACTGACAACATGCTTTTGTCTGGCTGACAGCAAGTTAAAAACAATAGTATTTGGAGTCGCAAACTGAACAATAATTTCCATATTTGTAGTCTTGTGCAAAAAATATTATTTAGGTTATTAATGCCACTGCTTATCAATAAAAACAAACAAACAAGAAGGCTAGACAGCTTCACACTTTCAAGAGGAGAAATGGTATTTTGTGGTCAGCCCCTGGGTGTAAGTGGGCTGACAGCTATTGGATTTTCTGTGGTGCAGCTGAGAATACATGCCTCTAAACTGCTAAAATAATAAAGATGATTTGGATGACTTTGTGGATGCAGCACGTAGTTTAGTGAATATTCAGGCATCCTTCTTGGATGGTTTTATAGTCCCCTTATCCTTTACAGCAGTTTTAACACAGAAAAAAATATAGTCACAGACTGGGGCTTCATCTGCAGAGGAAATCTCATTTGTGCCTGCAACTGAGACACAGAGTACCTGTCTGTGCAGCCAGGAAGACACACATCTGATGTTTTTACAAAAAGAACATCTGTAAATCTATCAAGAGCATAAAATCAGCTTAAGACATAATAGGCCCATTTCACTGTGGTAAAATTATCCAGTTTAACCTCAGTGCAACATGCTGCACTCAAATGGAAGTGTATCAGCCTAATAATGGTGTCACAGTGAACAGTTAGGCTCTTCACTTTCAAGGGCATTCATTATATCATTGTTCTGAAAGTTACCTCCTATTTCTCTGTTTCATGTCTGTATCAGTAACGAAATGGATAACCAAAGTGTACCACCATCACACTCACAGTGCTTTTACAGAGTAACAGAAAAGGCTATTGCTGCAAAAAAGAATGGAAATAATCTGCTCTGCTAGCCATGGTGGCTAGGACAAAAACTAATGGGCTAAAATTACAGTGCACAAAGTTCAGGTTAAGCATCATGAAAAACAGAGAGTATGCTGAAGCGTGGAATAGATTGCCTGGGGAAGATGTTGCATGTCTGTCACTGTAGATCTTTAAGATTAGGACAGAAAACTATTTATCAAGAATGACACAGGTATAATGGGTCCTGCCTTGGGCAGAAGGATTGACTGGAGACATCCTGAAATTCCTTTCAGATCTACTTTTACACAACATTGCTGATGAAACAGAGTTGCAGTTACTAAAATACAGAGAGATGTCCTTTTTAAATAGCCTTCCAAAATCCTACAGCAGTTTGTGAGGGCTTCTGGCTTTCACAGAAAGAGAGCATTGTCAAATTGATTCAGCTGATCTTGCCTTGTTTCAAGCCAAACCACTTCTAAGTCTGAAAGGCAAATCCTTGAAGTGATTTCCAGCTGACTGTTGCACAGCTGACCCTGCAGGTTGGTGCAGATCTAATTAAAGTTCCATTCCTTCCTTTGGGTGGATTTTATTATATTTTTAAAAGAGAGATTCCTCCAATGAATTGCCCTAAATTAAGTAAGCCTGTACTGCACCTATACTTACTGCATCCTACAGAAGGGTGGAAGGCACAACTATAGGACTTGCAGTGTTGTCATGGTTTTGAGGTTGTCGGTTGATTGGTTTTTTCCTGTGATACACTGCAGGCTGCTGTCATGAGACTAGTTATTTTAAAGATCAGTTGTATGTCAACACCCAAGTGTGAAAATCCCTTTCCTGAAGGGATTGAAAACTAGTCTGGAAAACTACTTACATTATTTCTAAGACTTAACCATTTGTGAGGGTATTCTCAAGCTTTCCTTCAAGCTAGGGCTCTGAAAAAATGTACCTGCATGAATACAAGCGAACATGTGCATACCACGATAATTTTAAGAACCATGATTTTACACTTTCTCCATTTATTGCACAATTTGCAATAAATTCAGAAGAAAAGGAGGCAGCAAAGACCATTCATTGCAATCTTGTGAAATTCTTCATGCTCCAGTTATGGAATAGGCTGATCACATTTGACAGCCAGCATTTTTACAGGCACATTTAGACCTGTTAGTCTCTTATTAGTCCTCACTAGAAACACAGACCTGTTGAGAAGGTAACTGCATGGAAGATTCCTTCTTCTCCTGTCATCACCTTTGATTTTAAACATTGGACAGAGATGAGGAAAAAAAGTGTAGATTATAGTCATTCTGCCTTGTAACCACTCCATGAACAGAGGTTTGACATGCACTGTAACAGATACTACTAGAAGGTGCTGACAAGTCCGTTAATAAGACCTTAGTAGCCACAGAGAGGTAAAAGACAAAGGCTTTGGGAACAAAGTTTCCAGAAGAGAAAACAAAAATACTGTTTATAGTTTAAAATAGGTCAATATCTAACATTTAAAGAAAAAAAAATTAGCACATGAGAAT
>VZTU01035338.1:0-12222 GCA_013400835.1 Zapornia atra | reverse complement strand
ATGCCATTTCAAAGGCAACACATAATAATTTGATTTCTTGTTTCGTTGATCAAGATCTTGGTGCAATAAAAGAGGGAGAATGACAGAGAGGGACTAAGTGTTTACTGTCTGTTTACACTTGAAAAGGTTGCCCTTTGCAGCAGCTTCCTGCTACATTTAGGTAGCTACTGTAGTGTGTGAGTGACTGGAAAATTTATTTTAGGCTGGTATTGTGTATTCTTGACTGCTAATATGTGTGAACAGGCCAACAGCTGATATTTGTAATTCATTTTCACATTAATAATTATTTTAAGATCTTCTGAATCTTAATGCATTTTATTTCAATGCTTTGCTGGTAATTTTCTAACAACGTACTGGCAACAGCAATTATTCCCAAAGTTGAAGCCATTTTTCACTAAAAATGGTATGATTTTTTAAACAGCTACTTCTCCTCCTGTTTTCCAGATAGTAAAGTTAGGAGTGCAGCTGTTTCCTACTAAATGAAATGCATTAATCATTTTCTTTTACACATAAAATTCAAATAGCTGTTGCAGTAGTCTCTGTATGTAGAATTTGTTGCTTGGCTGGTTTCAGTGGTTTAGAATAAATGATTCGATCATGGCATCATTTGATACAATATGAGTCTGGAATATTTTGTGCTGCAGTCAATAATATCAAAGAATGCCTTGTATCTAAAGCTTCAAGAAGCAAATAATACTTAGGGTGCACATATCTAATTTAGTTTACATTTTAAAAATCCTACTGATATGTCAAAGTATAAGAAAAAGTGTAACACCAGTGGATGATATTGAAGACTTAAGTAATAGGGGAAAAAACACAGTTAGATAAAATACAACATTGTATGTTTATTACTTGTCATCGTGAATTTCTGCAGTAAAATGAGATCTTATCTCATGAAAAAGATGTGGACACCCAAGATGAATTAGAAAATAGAGAAATATTAGTGTCACTACAGACAGCATTGTTGAGACTTCATCAGGAAAACTTTGTATAATTCCTTTTATTCAGAAACTGACACTGACCTAGGTGGAAAAGTCACTGGATGTTCAGAAATATGGAATTTCCACTCCAGATATGAAGTTTAAAATTGCTTTGCTTGTTTAGTCCAACCACAACTGAGAGGTATAAGGTACATCAGGAGAATAAACAACAGGAAAGAAGAAGAAGAAAAAAAAAACAACCAAAAAACAAACCCCAAAGCAGAAAACAAGGACAATGTTAGCTCAAGGTTAACTTGAAGTGGGGTTTAACCGATTTAAAAAAAAGTTTTTAATACATAGGAGTCTGTGATAACAGCACACAATGTATTTGATGAATTAAAGACATCTTTTCCAAACTTCTGTTTGTCTAATGCTACTGCTATTAATGGCATCTGTGAGACGTAATATCTAGCTGTTAACTTATAGCTGTTAACTTATTTCTGTGTTGCCTTGTTTTTATTTTTCCTTTCCCAACACTCAGTCCATTATATCACTCAACTGCTAACTTGTGATTTAAGGTATTATGTGCCAAAGTTGTGCAGCATCTCATCAGAACTGTATCCTTAAAGATTTCCCTAACACTATGTTTCCCAGACAATGGATTGTGCACATTGTGATAAGCCACTGATGGAAGATTATGTTTAAGTTACTTTTAGGGAACATATATTATTTGTGTTTGAGTAGGGTGGAACGTGAACAGGCTGCCATTCAACTTGAAACAGAAGACAGATGCTGTAGTAGGTTCTAAACCACTGCCAGTACTGGTTGTCAAAGATTCATGGTGTAGGTGATCAAATATGGTAGAATAATCAGCCAGCAATGTTTATTACGTGTTCTTGTACCTGGGTATCTTTATTTACTTGGTACAGATTAGAATAACCTACAGTATCCAAATAAGAATATTTTACAGACCCTGAGCTTGTGGTTTTCAGTGACTTCAAGTCGCTGTGACCGAGCTCCTACCACACTGAAAACCAGATCATGAAAATGATCCCCATCCAACATGTTTTTCTTTTCATTGTTCTTTCTTTTCTCCATCTTCTTCTTTTGGTCAAATTGGTTTTCAGATAGATGGCTTTCTTGCATGCTATGTCTGGCATAAGGGTGCATAAGAATGTGTGGCTGGGATAAGGAAGAGATTACCCCTTCTGATAACAGTCTGCACTAAAATATTGGAATTGCCTGTGGATTACTGTCTTTGTCTCCTGATAACACTTACATGTTGATTAGCTCCTTTGGACTGGTTGATGAAACTTTTTAAGTTCAAGTTTTGAGTTAAAGCTGGAATCTCTTCCATTCATCAATATCATATATCCTTATCCTTAAGATTTCCCAAAATGAGTCCTAGAAGAGATCCCCATCTTTTGCGTAACATTTGTTCTGTTGACAAAACACATGCAAGTACCCAGAATTGTCTGATATTGTTTATTTATGAATTTATGGCTTACAAGTCTATTTAGTTAGATTCTTTATTTATACTGAAACATAGGAACAGATTTACTTAGTTATATCAAAAAGAGATTCAGCCCAGTAATCACAGCAGTAGCCATAAACAGATACTTAGGGAAATCTTAGCGCAATGTTATATGACACTTATCCCTAAAGTCCTCCTGCTCCAGAGCTGTTTTCTGTTCAGGGAGTCCTGGTTTGGGTGAGCTTTGGAAGCAGTTAGAAAACCACAAAGTACTTACCGTTAACTCCAAACATTATGGGTGTTAAGAAATTGAGTTATTTTTTTGCCTCTTGTATTCCGTGGTGTCACCAGACACCACTGTAACCAGCTTAATTTAGAATAGTAGTATTATGCCATAAATTGTATCCAGCTGCAATGGGAAAACACCTGCTTGCTTGAAATGGTTTAATTTTTATTTTTTTCAGTATGACTGATATCTGTCAATTCATGATCATCAGGTAGCATTCTTTATGACATGCATAGCTGAAATGCTATGTTTGAGAATGGTATGTACGCTATGATGCTAATCAAGCACTATCCTACCAATAATGTATCCTAAATCTTCTCCCTTTCATCTGCTAAATTCAGAATAACATGTTCTGTATTTGTGTCATAAAGTATTTCTGGTGCATTTGTTGAAATGAAATTCTGTTCTAGAGTCCTGTCCTTCCTCTCCCCCCTCCTTTTATAATAATTAGTTTTGAAGATAAACAACACCAAATATATTTTAGCTAGGATTTTAAAGAATAATTAGGTCCTGTTGAATGTCAGCAGGAGTGAAATGGTGAACTTCTGTAGGACACTCCAGAATTCAGATTATGCAGAACTGCTTGAAATCTTTTTTCAACTCAAAGATGTTGAAGTGAATCCCTAAATCTCTGGCTTCCCTCTGGTATTACAATGAATAATGAACACTCCATATTTCACTTCCCTAGCTGATCAAAGCAGTGGATTTCAGAAGTCTCACTGGGCAGATCTTTTCTTGTTGAAATAAGGACTGAGAATGACTTTAGTATTTTGACTCTTTACTCAATGTGACTTTTCTAAAATCTTTTAAATTGCAGTTTATTTCCTTTTAACAAAAAAAATCTTGTAAAATAATGTGGTTTTAATGCCATCATATCTTTTCAATCATTTTAAAACTAAATAATTTTAAAATTGAAATTCTGCCTGAAACTCAAAATTAAAGGAGAATTTTCACTGAGTAAACAGATTTGAGTTAATTTAGAGGTGACAATTCTGAGGTAACATCTGCCAAGCACTGGCAGTAATGTAATGCTTATGCAAAAGCTTATTACATTGACCTCATAGTCAATGGGTTTAAGAGAAACATCCTTGGTGAAAAATCACATCAGAAACATTCTTTCTGATTGGCTTAACAATACTGTTACTATTAACTTTATAGTGTGCTACCTAAGGAATAATTAAACCAGATGGCATGTTAAACACAACTGAAAGAATAAAGTCATTTTTACTTTTAAGTTGATCAAAATTAGGTAAAACAACATATGTTCATGTGCATTACAATTCCTTTAACTACATATTAACTGCTTTCCTTAATATTCTTCCTGGTGATCTGAGAGCTCTTCCTCTTGAAAAAAAAACCCAACAAAACAAAACCCCCAAAACCCCAATCCTTTTCCAAATTCTTCCTTTCTGACTCTTAGGTCACTCATAACCCTGTGTTGCTTTTGTTTTGGTGTAATTTAAGCAAACAGGTTGTTTGCTGCAGCATTCTCAAATTAGGTGAAATTGAAACTCAGGCTATGTTGGGCCACATTCAAATTGTACAAATTAAGGCAGGTACATCCAAAAAAAAAGGATTTAGAGATTGCCTTTAAAGAAGCACAGCTTGCACGAATGAACAAATTACATTTTATGCAACAGATGTTGAGGAGGGAATTACAAACAGCCTAGTTCCTGTTATGTTACTCTGACTTCCACCATTTCTCTTGAGCAATGCCATGCAGCGCTAATGATACAGACAGAATAACACACTGCACCGCATGCATTGTGACTAAAGTCTCTCTGCTGCCCAGGAACCAGACCTGTGTTACATTATTCCCCAAAGCATAAAGCACTATTACAATTACCCTTGTCCTACCAATCACTCTTTTCAAACACTGACAGATTTTCCCTCCTGAAGACTGTGTGGCGAATGGAATGCAGCTCATGGTAATACGTAGTCCTGTTGTCTGAACTGATACAAAATTAAATGAGAGTGGAGACACCCAAATTAGATTTATGATCATAAAGCATTATGGAATAATTTTTTATCTTCACATCTGTTCCTTATGCAGGTACTTTTAAGGGGACTGCAAAAGATTCATAAAATGAAGCTAACTGTATCTTGGTTTTGTGCAGGATTCTGAATGGTCTACCACTAGCTTGGTCCTTTTATATGCTTCTGTCTTTATGGTGTAAATTACTCCTTAGTTACAACTACTTGTTCAAGTCTCTCTTGTTGTGACTGAATGAATCTTAGGATTTTTGGCTGGGAGAGCTTTAGATGGTTGAAGTGGGAGAGAAAACATATCTTTGCATATAATTTGTAATTGTCTATTGTTTTTCTCTGCCCTAAATTTCTTCTAGTTATAATGAAGTCCATAGGAGTAGTATGAGTTGTCAACCAGTCTGAGAATATTGTTATAAAATACAGAGACTAATTTAAACAGGAGAGACCCTTGATCCCTTGTTTGTGTCTAAGTGGAGAAACAACGTGATAAAACACAAATCAATGTATTTCACAGGTTTAGCATTTTCCTATGAATATGCCAAGAAGTACCTTTATATCAGCACTTATATCAAAGCATTTATATTATCAAAACTCACACATAAATAATGTATTTCCAGACAAGTAAGTTTTTTGATATTTGTACATGGCAAAGAACTTTATTTTATTTTATTTAATGTTCATTTAAGTGGGGGATTAAGAGCATCAGCTAAAGCTGAGCCTGATGCAATTAGTATTTAAATTTGATTCTCTTTAGGATGCTGCTACCTTTGTATTCTGCTTTGAACACTTTGGTGGAATTTTGTACCTTTACTGGGATTCAGTCATACATGATGTAAATCTCTCTTACAAAATCATGGGATCACAGAATGGTTGATGTTGGAAGGGTCCTCTGGAAGTCATATGGTCCAGTCCCACTGCTCAAGTAGGGTCATCTATGATTATGTCCAGATGTTTTTTTAGTGTCTCCAAAGATTCACAACTTCTGCATAACCCCTGCCAGTGCTCAGTCACCCTCACAGTATAAAAAGTGTTTCCTGATGTTCAGAGGGAACCTCCTGTGTCTGTTTGTGCCCACTGACTCTCATCCTGTCAATGGAAACCACAGAGAAGAGTGTGTCTTCATTCTCTTTGAACCCTCCCTTCAGCATATAGCTAAATGTATATAACATTGATCAGATCCCTTTAGGCCTTCTGTTCCCTAGGCTGATCAGTCACAGCTCTCTCAGCCTTTCCTCAAAGGAGAGATGCTTTAGTCCTTAACATCATTTTTGTGGCCCTTTGCTGGACACTCTTCAGTATGTCTATGTCTTAATCTGAGGAGCCTAGAACTGGACACAGTACTCCAAGTGTGCCCTCACCATTGCTGAATAGAGGGGAATGATCACCTTCCTTGACCTGCTGGCAATGCTCCTCTTATTGCAGCCCAAGATACCTCTCTGCTGCTCCAGGGGTGCATTGTTGGCTTATGGTCAGGTTGTTGTCTAACAGGAC
Organism: Zapornia atra; assembly: GCA_013400835.1. Taxonomy (NCBI): domain Eukaryota; kingdom Metazoa; phylum Chordata; class Aves; order Gruiformes; family Rallidae; genus Zapornia; species Zapornia atra. Next base: position 6,062 of record VZTU01035338.1, on the reverse strand, counting down.
CCCTAGGTCCTTTTCTACCAAGCTGCTTTCCAGCTGATTTGTGTACAGCGTATGTTGGTGCACTTCTTGGTGAACTTCATGAGGTTCCTGTCAGACCATTTCTTCAGGCTGCTGAGGTCCCTCTGAATGGCAGCATATCCCTTTGGCATATGAACCACTCCTCCCAGTTTAGTGTCATCTGCAAACGTGCTGAGGGGACGCTCTGCTCCATCATCCAGATCATTAGTAAAGATGTTAAAGAGTCCTGGACCCACTATTGACCTTTGGAGTACACCACTAGTTACTGGCTTCCAACTAGGCTTTGTGCCACTGAACACAAGTCTCTGGACCTGGCCATTCAGTTATTTTTCAGTCTACTTCTCTGTTTGCTCATCCAGCCCATGCTTCAGAAGCAAACCTGTAACAATCTCACAGAAACGGTATTAAAAGCTTTACTGGGATCGAAGTAGACAATATCCACTGCGATCCCTATGTCTATCAAGCCAGTTATTTTTGGTTAGAAGAGACCTGCTCTTTCCCTCAAACATAGATTAATGTAGTTTAGAACAGAGTTGAATAGGACTTGGAGGTGAAACTTTGCTAGAGAAGGATGCAGAGTAAGCTATAAAAGGGAAGTGAACAATGCCAAATTCTGCCTGCCTCAAAATCACTACAAAATAACATCAAGAAGAAATGTCTTGTTAATGTAATTTGAAGAAATTTATGGTTTATCCTACATGGAAATTCACAGGACTTGTAAAGGACCAAATGGAAAATCTTTGCCCAAGTCCCTATTAAATTTGGCAGTGAAAAAGCTGAAGATAATGTGTTGTAGACACCTATGAAATGAAGCAGAAGGGAGTCTTCTACTCTAATGCTTTCCTTTGCAGGTCCCTAGCCACGTCGCAGAATGATTTATCTTTAGTGAGTTTTCAAACCAATGTGGTAAATGAATGCAGAAGTTGTAAAAGAGACAAACAGACTAAAAAAACAGTTGCACAAACATGACGTTACACCAAAGTTTTAATTTCTATTTGCCTGAAATCAATCACCGTATTATTCAGATGTGCCCTATACTGTTAATTGAGATAAAACTAATTAAACCCTTCAGAAATTATGCTAGACTAGTATTCAAATTCTTTCATAACTCCATATAAACCTCCTAGAATTCTATCTGAGTAAGACTGTGTATTTTATTCAGCTAGACCTTTTTTAGAAAAGTTTGACCTTGTTTTACTGGTCAGCAAGAAATCTTGCCCCTTTCTAGCTTTTGTTGCACTGTGGTTTAACCTGGCAGGCAGCTAAAACCAACTGCAGACCAATGCCTAGATAGCTCTAAGCCATGGCCCTCCCTAGCCAACTCCCCCCACCCCCCTTCCCAGTTTATGTACTAAACATTATGTCATATAGTATGGAATATCTCTCTGGACAGTTTGGGCCAGCTGTCCTGACTGTGCTCCCTCCCAGCTTCTTGTGCACCTCCTGCAGAAGGCAGGGCTGGGGCAGCTGGAATGTCCTGGACTTAGTTGTGAATGCTGCTTTGGAAAAACTAAACATCAGTGTGTTATCAACATTATTCTCATTCTAAATCCAAAACACAGCACTATACCAGCTGCTAGGAAGAAAGCTAACTGTCCCAACCAAAACCAGGATAAATTATTAGTAAAATCCAGTGGTTTGTATTTCTAAAATGTGTTGCTGCTATGGCAAAGGAAAGCATTCAGCTGTCTGAAAGAATAGGGAATATCCCAAAAACTTTTCACACATACACACTGAAATATATACCTTTTTCTTTCAAGCTAGTTTTCCTCCCTTGCCTTAACCTTTCAGTTTCTTTTAGCAGTTTTATTCACCTACAGAACATACCACTTGATTTTCCCTGTAAAGGATTTGGGATAAAATGTCCATATGAAAGACACAACACCACTTATTGTGTACATTAATCATGGCATAATTCTGCCCTTTATACTGTTTCAAGGTAATCGAAACATAAACCAATAAAGTCAGTGCAAGGGAGTCCTTTACTAACGAGTCATTGCTGATCTCAAGAAGACCCAGACAGATTTATGGAAAAGAAGGTTGTTTTTGAAAGGTGATACGACAGACATGTAAGCAAGAGGGAAAAGAGTAGTGCACAGTAGTGAACTGAATCTCATAGTATAACAGCAACTTGTATAGACAGACAAATTAAGAAGTCATATCTGTGCCAAGCCTGCTTTCTCACTGAAGGGCTCTTTCCATTGCTAGTTGTTTTTCACTGAATATTGTCATAAAAGGCTGCTAATGTTCCAAAACAATAAATAAGCAAATCCACAGATCTTAAGAGAAAAAGGCAACTGTTTGTACGAATTCTCTTTGGAATTTGGGTCTAGACTAAAGTAATATTTTTTCTGTTAGAATGTCTAATATGCTTTTCAAACTCCAGTTTTGAAAACGGAAATAGTGAGTGGATAACTGTTCGCTGCAGTGTGTTTCCCAGCAACTAGTACTGTTGACAGCAAACAGAAGTTTCCCACCTCACAGAACAATGAGGTAGAGAGGAATAAATGCAGTGAAACCACAGGGCTAGCATCAGAAGAAGAGGAGGAATTAGTACAGCTTACTATAGCCATATTTTGTTCTTCAGTTCCAGGTACTCTGTCTGATGTAAAAGCTAAGGAAGAGGCAGGAAATTGAATGCTAAGTATGTTTGTTGATGCTCTGGATTAGAAAGGTTGGTGACAGCAAATCCTTGCATGACAAGCATGGTCCCTGACTTCCTGACATAGAAGTAGTTCCATGAAAACTTCAGAGAAGAACTCATTTAAACATTTTAGAAAAAAATAAAACAAACAAAGCAAAAACCCCACACCAGAAAAATCTTACTCTACTTATTTCTAATTTCCCCAGATTTGTATGAAATACCAGAAACACCATTAATTCATTGCATTCCTTCAAAGGTGCTGTAATTATTTAAGTGGTATAGAATTTCATAGAGTATTCAAACCTATAAGATAATGTTCTTGTTTGATCTAACACTTGAAAACTGAACTCAAAGGTAGCAGTATAAGAAATGCCCCTTTTGGAGACCAAGGGTCAAACTAGTCTAGTATTCTGTCCCTGACAGTGGCAGACAAGACTAGGTTTCAGCAGTCTGGAGTCTATAGGCATCATTTACTTATCCTGAGCATCTGTGCCCACAGTCCATAACCCAGGGCAATAACTTTTCATAGGTATTTGGGTTTTCTGCCTTCCATGCAATCTGAAGAGCACCCTGTGATATTCCCCCATTTCTGCTAGGTCAAGTATAGAGTCTAAATGTACCAAAGAGCTTATTTGAGTTAAAATGTGGTTTGAACACATATCTCTAAGACATTCTCATAATAGTGCAACTAAGAGAAGACGATCTATTCTTATTTACCATGAATATTCACCAGTTTGTTTTGTTCAATTTCTTAAGGTTTGATACTTTGGCCATTGACACAAACATAGCTCTTTTTTGACTGAGTTGAGGGTATATGCATTCTTGAGACACATATCTATGAGTAAATTGTGTTCTCTTAAAGGAGTTTAAACGGAATGCCTGAGCTTCTTGTTTTTAGGTCTGCTACTGTAAGCAGAATATTTTACAGTTTCAACATTTAACTCAATTTTTGTTATTCGTCAAGTTTAGAAAGTGATAGAAACTTGGTGTTTCTATCTTATGTAAGAAAAAATCCTGTTTGCTTTTTATTTGGAACAATGTTCTAAAGCTAAGCAGGGCAGTTATAAAGTCCCTTGGATTTAAAGAGACTACAAATAACAAGATTTTAATAACTTTTTGAAAGCAACCCACATTCCCACCCCCAACCTTATTTCTTCTGTTTCTGGGAGTATCTGCAAAATCTGTTCTGATGAAAAATTGAACCACTTCAAAGACAATTTAGAAGTGCTTAGTCTTCAGTCTTTGTACTTCAGTATGGAAATACTGATATATAGTGCCAGAAACATGGCTATAGCCAGCTTTATATTATTATAAAGAAGCCTTCTACTCAGGAAGGATCACTGACTCTTTTTGTCTTTTGATGCAAGATTTTGCTTTGTAATAGCAATTGGTATAATTGCAGTAAGAGAGTTCTGTCTCAAGGTCCAGCATAGAACTTGTCTTCCAACTAGTTAAACTCTGATAGAGAGAGGTAGTGGATGAACCTTTTCCCTGGGAATTCTACCTTTTCAGGTGAAGAAAAGTGTTACATATAAGCTATTTACACTATTGTCAAATTGCCATAAACCATTGAGAACAACAGAAAAAGATGAAATGCAGTCAGGTTTCCAGGAGTAAGTTAAAATCTTGGAAGTTCCTATCTCTACTTTGGTGTAGCAAATAGTACTTTAACAAGGTGCCCTAAATAAATGACTACATGTTCCTTTAAATTTGAAAATTCACACTGAATGAAAAGAGACAGGGTAATTTTTCATTTAACCTGAAGTGTTATTTACTTTCTGGACTGGTACTTAAAATACTGATGTATAATGCCAAAAGGGAAATAATTTTGAGCTAGATTTAATTTAAATTTCATTGCATTTTTGTTTGAAATAGAGGATTTGGCATTCATTTCTTTCCCTTACTTTGAGGATCTTTCACTTTTAATAATTCTGTTGCCTAATGCCCTAATCTGTTTATTACACTATAACTTAACTTGAACAATGCTGCTTCTATTCAAAGCAAACAGATTTAGTATGTCTGTGAAATAGACTTATGTGTAGTAGGATGCTTTACCATCTAGAAAAGCTTGGAGGTTTCTCAATGCTTAAGAAATGATAATGCCAGTGGATTTAGCATTTGTATATCTGCAGGCTCATGCTTATTCAGTTGTACCAAGGCAGCTTAAGCTAATATCTAATCTTCTTATGGAATAGTTCTCCCTATAACAACGGGATTGTGCACAACAAGCTTGAACAACTGTTTGGCTCCAACTGTTGTGTGAAAAAGGGAGGGAAGAAGGAGTTTCTTAACTTTTTATTCTTTATAAAATGTCTAATTACTGTTATCCTTGCATATATAGGACAAGTCAGGAATCGTGCTGTGATGCTCTGTACTCAACTCACAGGAACCAGGGAGTCAGAATAAATTATTCACAATTGTCCACCTGGATTCTCTCCCTTATACCACTATTCCATCAAAAGGAGAAACAGGCAAAAGACATAGAAAGAAATATTTTGGTCCTGTATTGAGCTTAGATATATATGACAATGGAAAAAAAAAAATAAGTGCAAGAAATCCAGTTCTCTCTGTAGAAGGGAAAACAAGTTTAAAATTTTTAGCAATGAATTCCTGAAAAATTGCATTCTTATTCTGTTTCTGACAAAAAATATGCTATTTTCAACTGCTTATGAAACATGGAGTAGAAATCAAAATAACATTATCTTATTTCAAACACGCATTTTAGAAAAAAATATATGAGGTGACTTAGTTGTATGTGCTGTTGCTCATTTTGCTCAGCACTTTGAGTTGTACTTCACTGGCAAAATTCCCATAGGCTTCAAGGAGAAGTGTAGATCCTCTGTTGTGGAAATAGTAAGCCAAAGGATTTAATAACTAAAGGAGTAGCATGCATTGCAAAAATCTAGGAAAAGATTAAATGGGTGTTGTAGGGAGGAAATAGTGTGGGGAGTTGGGAAACTTTTGCTTTTTTGTAGTATAAAAGACTAAATAAATCTCTCTCTTGTGCATTTCATTGATCTCATCGATGAGCTGAAATAACACAATAGCCAAGATGAATCTACCTCCTGATCTACCTCCAGATATTGTCTTCTCTTTAACAAGCAGTGCAGCTAGAAGTGTCCAAAGAGAAAACCAATAAAATAAGCTTTCCTATGCAGTTCCTGAACAGGTTCATGCTATCTATCAAAGTAAAATGACTTAATCTTGTCCCCCTTGTTGCTTCATATACAAAACCTGCATTTTTTTCCCTATCACTATTTTCTAAACCTATACCCATTTTTGAATGTGCTGAAAGAATGCCTAGTAACTTTACTGTAGGATGTTAAGTTATAAAAGTATTGATTATATATATTTAAATTGAGAAACAATGGCATAGAATGAATATTCAAGGGGTTTTTTT
>VZTU01035334.1:0-28537 GCA_013400835.1 Zapornia atra | reverse complement strand
CCACCACTAATGCTGCCATTCTATGTGCAAAAGCTGAGACTGAAAGCAGACGTTTTTCCTGTGGTAAACAAAATTAGATGCCAGTAGAATTAGGTTTGTGGACTGCAAGATGCACTCATTCTTCCCACTTCTAGCAGTCACTGACATCTTGGGAGGGTCAAATAACAGGGGAATCAAAACCTCCAGTCCTTTGGTATTGTGCTGCTTCTTTTTTGAAGGGATGTATCATGCAGGGCCTCTAGGAAAACACACTAGTAAGAATCTCTTCAATCTCCTAGAAGTATATCCTCTGTTGTATCATGATGGACAAGTCAGAGATGCAATTTAGATTATGAAATTTTCACATTTGATCTAGTGTTACTACAGTTTTAAATGTTAAGTATGATTTGCATTCTGCTTTCTTTTCTGTGTCTCTTCAGAATAATATGGAAACCCTTCAAACTAAAACATGTGCAGCAGACGAATTCAGAGAACTGTGACAAATTAACGTAAACTTTTTTTGTCCAATGTATATGTATTTTAAAAATCTAACTCCAACACCATTAAACTGTACAGAATACTTGGTTACTTTCATGATTTGTAGTCATATTACATAAAAAAATATCTGTATAGCCTGACAAACTCTAAGAGACAATTCTAATAGTCTGAGAGCTTGTTAAAAGATGATAATACTCTCATTTCACTCCAAGACTTTTTAGAATGAGTAATAGTATAGACTATATGTTAATAAATTAAAAAATGCATTCAGATATCATTGACAATGAAGTTAAGGAAGAATCACTAATAGAAGAATGCCTAGATTATTCAGTTTCAAGACTGACAGTAAGTTACATATGACAGAACTTGTTAAACATGTATTTAATGTCATTCTGCTTTTGAACAGAAAGGTAATTGCCTCTTAAATTTTTAGGTGAATTTTTCTTGAAAGCTAATAGTGGTAAAAGGCTTTTTCTGTGCCAGTTTGGTGCTATAATCTCATTGTATGTCCAAACTTAAACAATGCAGCAGAGTGTATTGCTGAATGTACCAAGGAAAAAAAAAGTCTGTGTTATGATGTGGAAATCATTGGGCACCCCTTAAGAGGAAATCTAGGCCCTTTAATCTGCATCTCAGCTGTGTTTCTGCTGCACGAAAACTATTGTCATGTGTCTACAATACCAGGAGAAAACTACTGAAGTGAAAGGATAGAGTACTTGTGGTACAAGCAAGATGATCAAAACCAACTCTGTTTAAGGTAGGTCTATACTTAGTGAAGGTGATGATCATTGTAGTTTGAAATTTTAATTTTTTTTTCCAAATATAGTACAAATGGCTTAGATTGTCTGCTAAGAATGTCTTCCTCAATAAATAATGTACAATCAGTATGCTCATATTGAGTTCATGAGTTCTTTCTCTTTTCCCCTATTCCCTTTCCTCTTTGAACTGAATTTCTGAATTTGTTTGTTATTTTCAACTGAAATGACAGTGGCAGAAAGTTCAAGAAATATTTACAATGTCATGGAAATAGCTTCATCAAGGTACAAAGTACAAGCCACTCAGCTACTGAACAAATCACTGCACTGTAAACATGCACTTGGGAGCAGGAAAGATTATAAATGCATGTGAAATATCATCTGGAGCTTTTTTGGCACTCAAGAAAAGACATCTTTTGTGTGACTGTGTTTTACTGTGTGAATTCACACTAAAGTCTTGCGATGATTCTTCTAAAAATGAACAGAAATCTGTTGGAAAACTAGCCCCTGTCTGTGCTGCATATTGAAGTAGTTATTTAATGGCATGCTACACTGCATGTTTAGTTAGCTGAATACTTAGAAAACCTTTATACTGTGTATCAGTTCTGGAAGATCCCAGTCTGGAGGTTTGCAGACTTCTGTTTCTGCAGTACAGTTACAGTTGTGAAGATGTGGATCCAAATTGTATTTACAGTTCCTGTATCATTACTTCCCTGCTGCCTTGGGGAATTCTGTGAATGACATGCCTGTGAAATAAAATACTGTCCCTGAGCAGGACAGTACTACAGAATTGAAGTAATGAAAATTCTGGCAATAGGTGTCAGTTGTACAGAAAACTGTAGACCTATAATGTTCAAGGTCATTGATACATGTTTTCCTTTCTTTAGGCTACAAACAAGCTTTTGGATATTTTTTCCTGCCATATTGTCATTGCAGAATTTCAAAGAAAGAAAAAATTATGAATAGTGGTTTTGGTCAGTAAAGTATAGTCAAAGATCTAGGAAAGAGGACTGGAACAGATCTTCAAGGTTGGACAACAGTCATATATTGCCCAATAGCAATTATCTCCTGTAATGTCTCTAGAAATGTATCTTCCAAAAAGTATTTTGTTTTCTTGCTACCATTAATCTGTTGGAACTTAAAAATAAATCTCCTGAGATGTAGAAAACTTCTTCCCTGATCAAAAGAACAATTTTTTCAAGATCTTAAGTTTGTTCTTATAAGCAATAGATGAATGGCTTATAAGGAGATGAATGTCTATGATACCTAGTTAATACTTAATCTCATTCCTCTGATCATCCTTCTAGCCTGTTCTACCTTATTATCTAATTTGGTTAAATTATTTTAATAAAGATTTTTTAAAAGGCTCACAAGAAAAGCTGCTATCTGATGGCTAAGAAGGTCCAAAGACCTCAACTGCCAATATAGAAGAACAACAGGTTTTAGTTCCACCAAGGTATGGTTATCTTGCATCTGTTTGCAAACAAACTTTTTGATTTTTCTATTCCTGGGATTAGTATTTATGCTGGTGTATGTTCTTGACAATTATATAACCCATTTGTCTTCCAATTAGTATAATGAGAGTGCATTACATGGTTTCTATAATGACTTAGAATAAATACTTAACCCACTAAAAATACTAAACAATTAATAGAATAAAGCCATATTTTACATGTGGAGGAAACCAGAGCATTAAATATGGGAAACAAGACAGTTCTTGGATTATTAGAATCTACTACCTTAATAGAGGTCAAATGAATTAAAAATTGTCAGGTACAACTTTTTCTTTTGCAACTTGTAACCAGAACTTTTGTTTTTCTTCATTTTGTACCTTTTTTCTTTCAACTTCTTTCATCCACTCAGGAGCAAGATGGCTGTGAGTTTCCCACTACACACAGGAACAGAAATACTAATGGGGACTTTTTGATGAACGTCTCCCAAAGATCCTATTCTGTACAGATGAAAGCTAAATGAAACAAGAAAGTGATAGATCTCAGCGAACTGCTTAGAGAACAGCTGCAAAGTCCTGAATTACATAGAAATGAAACACATTTAAAATCCAGGACAGCCTGTAGCTTTGTCATTACGATGTTGAACCTTCTGTGACTTTTCTGCACCCACAGAGAATGCTCTACAATTAGTACCATAGCATAAGGAGTTCTGCAAGTGAGCTTGGACAGTAGGTAGGATGATCTTGTCAAATCATCTGAGTACAAATCTGCCAGAGGTTACCACTCTTAATAGGAGAGGTCAACTGGAACACGTGATGGTACCTCCACTGGAATAAAAACCTGTTATCTGAATAGGAAGTTTGTCTGTGTGGTGGTTTGACCCCGGTTGGAGGCCAAATGCCCACCAAAGCTGCTCTATCACTCCCCTTTTCAGCCAGACAGGGGAGAAAATATATATTGAGAGGCTTAGGTGTTGAGAGAAGTACAGGGAGAGATCATTCTGCAATGAGCGTCATGGGCACAACAGACTCAACACAGAAGAAAGGAAAGAAAACTCTAATTTATTACACTGCACTGCACACCCAGTGACACCAGAGTCGAGTAATGAGAAGTGCGACCAGATCTTAAAGCACCTTCCTCCACCCCTCCCTTCTTAGCAGATTTCACTTTAGTCATTATTACACTCCTTTCTTCTCCCCCATTGTGGCACTGTGAGGGGCAGGGAATGGGGGAATGGGAGTTTCGGTTTCCTTCTTAGCTGAGGGAGGGCATTCCTCACACCCTTCCCCTGCTCCAGCATGGGGTACTACTCATTGGAGACAGTCCTCCATGAACTTCTCCGTGAGTCCTTTCTGTTGGGGTGTCATCTCCTAACCAATTGCCTCAGTGTGGCTCCCTTCCATGGGATGCTGACCTTCAGGCCCAGACTGCTCCAGCCTGGTCTGCCACAGAGTCACAAGTCACCCAGCAAACCTGTTCTGGCATGATTTGGTCTCTCCACGGAGAGAGTAGTCCAACGTGGGATTCCCATGGGGCCAGAGCATTCTTCAGGTGTCTCCACCTGCTCCAGTGTGGGGTCTTCCATGGGATGTAGGTGGGGTCTCTGCTCCCCATCATCATCTATGGGCTGCAGGGGGACATCCTGCTTCACCGTGGTCTTCTCCATGGGCTACAGGGGAATCTATCACTCCAGCACCTGGACCACCTTACCTGCCCCACCTCCCCCTTCTTCACTGACCTTGATATCTGCACAGTTCCTTACATCTTCTCACTCCCTTCTCTCGTGGCAAAAAGCAGCTGCTTGCATTTTTTTTCTTCTTAAATGTGATTCTCAGAGGCGCAGTGACTGTCGCTGATGGACTCAGCTTTGGTCAGCAGAGGGTCTGGCCTTGAGCCTTGAGCCGGCTGGTGTTTGCTCTGTCGGGCCTGCAGAGAGCTTCTGGCTGCTGCTTGCTTCTTGAATGAAATGAAATTTCAATGAAATTTAATAATGCTGAGTAGATTGATATAGATGTAGTTTAAGAGACAATTAATATAATTTTAATTTGCATGTTTTGAGAATAGACAGTATTTGTGTGTTTCAAGAACAGATTTGCTTTGGATTTTAGAAGGATATGGCTGTCACCTTGAGAGCTGTTTCATGAGAGTGGCTACAAAATTTAGCCATAACAGTGGGACAGCCTTGGAGATAAAGAAAGTGAAGATAGGAGAGTCATAAATAATGAGACCAATTACCAATTAAGAGACAGAGTATATCTTGTTTTCAGCAAAAAGGGGTTCCTAATTAGTTTGTGCAGGAATGTGTTTTTGGGCTCAGGAATGTGTTTTAGAAACGATGGAGAAAACCATAAAGAACATGAGCTGAGACAGAGGAAGACGTTCAGCCTTCATCCTTGAAGACCACTGGAAGACCCCCTGAGTGTCACTGAGCATGCTCTATCTGGGAGGAGTTACTGTAAATAATTTGCATAACCCTGCCTTTTCTTAGAAATTATAATGAATACATATATTTAATCTGTATAAAATGAAAAAATTGGCTTTAAACAGGACACACATTCAGAGGAGTGATCCCCTGTGTGCCCAGTGCTGCATTAAAGAATACCTGCTTAATAGTCACCAAGGCTCTTGAGTTTTGATTCCGGCTTTTCGAGGCATCACACCCCTGCAGTCCCCCTTCTCCACCACAACCCAGCCACGCAAAAATACAATACTCTGTAAACTTAGAACTACTTCCATCATCCAGACAGGGCATCCCAGGCCTGGAAAACCTATTCTTGGCAGTCTACCTTTGCAAGCTTATGTAATGATGCTAATTTGAATGACTCAATACTTTTCTAATATCATTATATCATTATTTTCTTTTGTAAAAAAATGTTTAGAACTGTCCATTTTATTTAATTATTTAAGTATATAATAGCTGAGATTTCCATACTGCCTAAAGACTTGGAAAGGCCTTATATTCCTTGCTGTTCACTGAGACTTTTTCACATTTTCACATAGTTTTAAGCATTTAGAAACTCCAGAGACAAGACTGTGAAGCAAAACTGGTACAGAGTCTCTGAGTATATAATGAATAGCTTCTTGCTACAAATTCCCTAATGTGTGAGGGTAAAGGGTATATAAAATTTTACTGAGGCGAGCCTTCATTGCTCAGAGAACTATGAAATCTTATTTGCAACTGTTGTGTTTTGGTGAGGATGCTTCTATACCCTGTGGTTTTCCAGTTTGCTTGGGCAGGCTCTAAAGCACGAAATCTATTAAAATATTAAAAATTATGAATAATGAATTGAAGTTCATTACAATAAGATAAAAGAACTCTGCTCTTCTTCTGCATTAAGATGCAGTCAAAGCTTAAAACTTTTCAATGCTTCAGTGTCATTTAAAACTGAAATAAGTCCCATTTGCCAAAGAAGTCACAATGTCCATGACTTTTGGGAAATATAATATTTTGCCATGATTGCTAATCTTTGCTTGGCAGCTTATAGCTGTCTCTGACAAAACTAGCCTTTCTGCATAGCAAGCAGCATGAAGCCTTCTCACTGAAGTGCCAATCAGCTCATTGCTCTTGGGCCTGCATATGTTTGAATGCAAAGAGGATGCATTGCTTTATTTTTTTATTCAAATCTAACCCAAAATAATGAACAGTACCTAGCCTGTTTTAATGTGATGAACGAACCTCTAAAATAATTTCTAAATATAGCCATTACTAGAAAGGGTTTTCTTTGTCTCCTTTTATCCAAGGAAATAAAACTTACTGTCATGTTTTCAAGTACGTACCACAGTACTGTTTTTAAACTGAAATGTCATATCTTTGCTTATTTTTTATTGAGTTTGTTTTCATCCTTATCTGCTTTAAAAAGTGCTTTAAAACTTTCAATGGTGCTTGCTGGCCCTTTCATATTGAAATTGAAGAACTGTCGAAAAGAAAATAAAAAATTACTCTCCTGGGATTTCCATGTGATACAATTAAAGTTAGGAAATAAAAGTGCAAGAACTTTTCTAAAAACTTTCTAAAGTTTTTTCTTACAAGTCTGCAAACAAATGCTTTTTGATGCTTAGAAAATCTAGGTGTGAAAAATAATGACTTCGTTGATCTCAGTGTAGCTGTTCTTATGCTAAATAATCTGGACTTTGTAATCACATGGAATGATTTGCTATGCGGCTTGTTTGTACGTTTTGAAACAGGTACACTGTGGGATGAGTTTAAGTGCAACGATCAGTGAAATTCAATCTTTTGTCTGTGAGGACTGGGGATAAAATAAGTATGCCTCTCAAAGCCTTTCTTGTTTGCTTTATTTCATGCAGCAGTTTCAAATATGACTATCCATGGCCTAAAAGCAGATGGGATATTAACGTATTCTTTCCACATTGCAGGCACTATCAAAGATTGCTGTATAAGAATTCAAAGACCAACTAGAGACTAATAATTCATTTTGCACAAAATATTTAGTCGTAAGCCAGTAACTTCATTGCTGTGTATAGTAGACCACAAAATTATGGTATTTTGTTAGCCACGCTTCATTTACCTTTACACAAACAGAATGAAAATTGTTAAAAAGTTTATGTTCATGCTAAGCCACTCTCCATCATATCTGAGACATCATGGCAGTCCAGTGAAGTTCGCCCTGGCTGGAAAAGGGGAAATATAACTCTCAACTTTAAGAGGTGAAAAAAAGAATACACAGGAAACTACAGGCCATGGTATGGTTGACATGCTAGAGTGAAGGGATGCCATCTAGAGACACCTTGACGGGCTTGAGAGATAGACCTGTGTGAACTGCATGGATTTCAGCAAGGCTTCATGCAAGGTCCTGCACAGGGGTTGGGGCAATCCCAAGCACAGACTTGGGTGGAGAATGGATTGAGAGCAGCACTGAGAACAAGGACTTGGAATATTTTTGGACTAGACTTGACAAAGCCCTCAGAAAATTGGTCTGAGATCACAGAGGACCCCGCTTTGACCCAGAGATTGGACTATTGACCTGAAGTCCTTTCCCAACTGAATTATCCTAGTATCCTTCAAAAAAATCCAATGAGAAAATCCTCTTGATTATCCAGTTCTGGTGAGTTGTGTGCAATTGCACTTGGGAATGATTTCAATTGCTGTAATTTTAACTCACATGTTATACTAATGGAATCTTCCAATATAGATTTTTTTTCTTACTCTGCCAACCCTTATCTTACTTCCATGAAGTAGCAAAAGTGAGATGAAATTAGACGAGTTACTCCACTGACTCAGCACATATTACCATGGTGAAATAGGAGTGTATCTATAGAGGAAGTGGGTGGTGTTGTTCCATACTGATTTCAGGGGTTTTCTTTGGCACCAGCTTTAGTGAACCCTATGGACTGAATGCCTGTCAGTGTTTTTGACATGCTAAATGAACTTCTGGTACAGTTCCATCTGAAAGGAATATACTTTGTGTGCTCAGAGACTACACTGCAATGTTAACAGAAATGTATGTGGGGATGATAAGGTGGTTCCTTTCAAAAGTATATTCCCATCCTGCAGAAAAACACTACTATAGATGCACTCATAGTTATTCTTATGTTTTGAACACTCACTTTAGTAGATAGTAAAATAGATTAATGGCAATACTTCATAAATACCTTGTCAGGACATTTTAAATGCAAAACAATAAAGTAATATTAGATGATACTGGGAACGCTAATATGAGTGTTTAGTTGTCTTAGTGGTGTAATCTTAAGAGGTATAGAGGGAACACAGTCCAATAGTTATTAGAAAGCCAAAACAGATTTCTTGCATCCTTGTTCTGGATTCCCAGCATAACTCACAAAATCAGACCTCTTAGGATTTACTCTGACTTCTGCTAGTATTATCTTTGGTGCAAACTGTGTGTTGCAGCAAGTCTGCTCTGAAGATAAAACCTAGGATGGATGATAATATTTTGCTCTAGGTAAAGATGGCCTCAATTGATTATCTTTACCCCTCAAAGAAAAATTTCTTTGAATAATAAAAAAATGCATTGGTAACTAGCACTTCTTTGAGCCATTGCAGTGAATATCATGATTTCTACTGGTGAGTTACACCTTTAAATGAGCGTAGATAACTGATAAGGTCAAATACTGTTTCAATGGCTATGCCCAGCTGTATTAATAGAAACCCATTCCACATATACTAAAGGTCAGGACATGAAATACAAACCTTCTTCTGGGACCTGATTAACACTAACATATATTTCTGATTCAAAAAAGAGGTCATATATTAAATGCAGTGAATGCCACACAATGCCGTGCTAGGTTTGGAAATTCTTATCGGATTAAAATATTTAAAAAGGAATTCCCTTTCCAAAATGAAGCCTCCTTTTATTCAGTGGATGTAATAATCGTCAAAGAAACGCAAATGAAAAGCCATTCCTAATCACTGTAGAGCAATTACACCTTAGTTTTGAATGATCAATGCAAATTTCTCTGTTGCCATTTAGTTTTAATCAGAGCATAGTCATATCAAAAATGTTAATTAGAATGCAGATTTCTACTCAACCTTGCTTAGAAGGAGAAACGCATCAATAAAAATAGTGGCATGGATAAATGAACAGGTTGATGGAAAAAAACATTATCATTTATTTGAATGATGAGTATTGCTGTTCTGAAAGCATCTTTGCTGAAGGCA
Source organism: Zapornia atra (assembly GCA_013400835.1). Classification (NCBI taxonomy): domain Eukaryota; kingdom Metazoa; phylum Chordata; class Aves; order Gruiformes; family Rallidae; genus Zapornia; species Zapornia atra. The sequence continues at coordinate 19,220 of VZTU01035334.1, read as the reverse complement.
AAGCTTTTAATATATTTAAATTTACCTTCCAAGCACAGAAGAAAACTATTCTCCAGAGAAAATGAAGCTGTCTGAAATATATTTAGATATGATGAAATAAACATAATGGACCTTTTGCAGCATGCTAGGGTTTCTGATGCTGTTCATGTATTCTGAGATACTTTACTTCAGGGAGGTTAAAGTATTGATGTCATGGTGTGAAGCAACACAGGCTTCTGATTTCAGTGGATTTATATCAACGAAAGACCAGGCCCAGATGATAGCACACTGTGAATATCTTTAAGAAACATGATATTATAAGTGGATAAGAGGTTAATAATCTAGGAAACAGTATCTCATTTATATGATGATCACAGTTCTACACTGTGATGAACCTGTAGCTTTACCTTACACCTGGCTGCAACATCAGTTTAAAGAGGTGCTTTTGCCATTTATTGCTTGTTCACCCCTTTGGCACCTCTGCTGTGCTGACACAGCTGACTGTAGTATGTATTAAGTTTGGGGACAGATTCTTTTGGAAATTAAGAAGGAAATAGTAGGCTTTGTTGTTGATTTTTTTTTTCCTTAGCTGATCAGTTCTTGATTTGACATTTGCAACAGAGCTTCACAGTGACTCCAGTGCTCCTCTCCAGTGGTAGAGCATGCTGCAAGACAGAAGTGGTGGGAGGAAGGATGAGTGCTGGGGCATGGTAGTGCCTCAGACCAGTAACTCCACTGAACCCCTCCTAGTGTTGAACCTTACCTTGAGACTAGTTTGTGATTTCTGCACCCCCACCCCAACCTTCCCTCACCAATATTTTAACAAATAATTGCTTCTATTGTGGCATATACCTATGAGGACATGTAAAACACGGTTTGGTATTTTACCAAGGTTATTTAAATGGTACCAGATCCTGAAGCACTTACCCAGGGAAATGCCCTTTGAGGGAATTCTGCTCGAGTCAGACTGATTTTGCCACGTCTGATGTATTCCACTGACATGTACCAATCATGAACTAATTGTTCAGAAAGTTGATGGCACTATAGGTTGTGTGTTTTTATTCTTAGCTAATAATCCTCTTTCTTAAGTTATGCAAATATTTATTTCCATATAGCTCTTCAGAATATTTGTGCTTCTGCTATCTGATAAACGCCATTTATTCAAGAGGTGCTGGGATTACAGGTGTGTGTGCCTGAGAGAAGGAACATGAATTTGTACTGTTAGCTAGCTTTATCATGACTTCTATCACAAGGATTACTCTCTTGTGTTTTTCCTCTCTCTTGTAGCTCATACTCTCAGAGCTTCTAAATAATTCAAAGTCATGTGCTGAAACTGCCTTTCATTAAAGCACTGGGGCAAACAACATAATCGATTTTAAGCTTGATACATCTCTCAGCAGAGCTACATGGCCAGGTTGCCTGCCAGAGCATGAGATCGGGTCTGATTACTGAAGAAATCTTTTACTGCTCTGTGGACTTAAAAGGGAACCCTGTAAAGCTTTCACATATCTGAGAAAAGGGAGACAGTGCTATAGGCTCAGCAGGCAAGAGCCAGCTCTTCCTATGCACAGAGAGGTGCAGATAGAGGTATTAATGTTAATATTATGAATATAATTGTTAATATAATTCCTGTTCCTGATAGTCTCAGCTTCTGGCATGAGAGAACTAAATGTCTCTTTCCTTAACTGTTGAGTACATAGATAAAGCCATATAATACAGAAAGTGCTGGATCAATCCCAGTGTATACTTCTTTGCAATCTGTTGTGTCACTCTTTTTGTCTATTTGAATTTAATTGTGTTCCCAGATTGATTTGTTAAAGATTAATTACACTCTTACTCAAAATCAAGGAATCTATTACAAAGGAATTAAGATGTGGATGATATAGCAGTGAAGACTTTTCTGCTTCATGTCTGAGTAAACTGTGACCTGAAGTATTCATAAAAATATGTGATCTGTATTCTGATAGTCTATTCACACTCTGCTCTGTGATGCCTGGTACTTGTCTGAGTAATTGTGAGGACTCAAATCAGTGTCTGTATTGCTTTTGGAAACATCAGGTCGGTATTCAGGCAGTGGGAGGTGCCAGTGATGACATGGCCATGTTCACTGATGCACAAACAGCCAGGTCGTTCAGATTAGAATTTGATGAGAAAAGAAAGGCTATCAAATTATATTTACCTAAATATTTTGTTTCAAATTGCAGAAACCTTTGGAAATTAATCCTCTTTAATGATTACATAATTAGATTGTAGACATGGTTTCTTTAATGAGTTCAGATTGTGTGGAACGTTGGGTGAATTGAGTGCTGGGTGTCCTCAGGGGAAGGACTCCTCACACTCTTCCCCTGCTCCACCATGGGGTCTCTCCCATTGGATGCAGTCCTTCACAAACTTCTCTGATGTGTGTCCTTCCCATGGGCTGCAGTTCTTCACAAACTGCTCCATTGTGGGTCTCTTCCATGGAGTGCAGACCTTAGGACCTCACTGCTCCAGTAGGGGTCCCCTACAGGGTCACAAGTCCTGACAGCAAGCCTGCTCCACCCTGGGCTTCTCTCTCCACAGGGCTGAAGAACCTGCCAGGAGCTTGCGCCAACAAAGGCTTCCCACAAGGTACCAGCCTTGTTTGGGTGCATCCACCTGCTCCAGCATGGGGTCCTGCATGGACTGCAGGCAGACATCTGCTCTGTTGTTAATCTCCATGGGCTGCCTCACCATGATTTTCTCCACAAGCTGCAGGGGCATCTCTGCTCCAGTGCCTGAAGCACCTCTTCTCCCTCTTTCACTGACCTCGGTGTCTGCAGAGTTGTCTCACATATGCTCATTCCCTTTAATTATGCTATCCCAGAAGAGCTACCACTGTTACAGATGGGCTTGGACTTGGTCAGTGGCTGGTCCATCTGGGAGCTGATTGGCATTGGATCTTTTGGATATTAGGGAAGGTTCTCGCAGCTTCTCACAGAAAGCACCCCTGTAGGCTCCCATTATGAGAACCTAGTCATGCAAAGCCAGTATACTTAGGCATAGCTAATGGTATGACAGGGTTTAGCCAGTTCATTATGAATAATTTCATATGTTCAGAGGACCGTGAATACAGATTGACTCCCTTTCCTGTTTATACTTGAGTTTCTCACATCAGTAGAAGGTCAAGATATTGATTTGTGATGCATGCAGATATTTTAATTAATTTATTTAATTAATTTAAGTATTCAAATGCTGGCAGGATTCACATTGCTTTTTCCCAGGGGTCATGTTCTTTGCTTTGAAAACTAGTTTCATTGTCCTAATTTCATAACACATTGGTAAATGAAAGGACTAAGTCTGTGCAGTATCGGGGGGGGAGGGGGAAGATGACTTTTCATTGCTTTGAGGATGATTAGATTGTATGGAATTTAGTCTACCATGGTAAATACATACCCAAACCACTCTAACTAAAATAATAATTCACTAAATTTGTGTGCCTCCATTAGAATTACTATTTATCTGTGTGTCATTTCTGGTTCTTCTCTAACACATGTACTTAGAAAAAAAAATCATAGAATTGTGGAATGTGAAAGGTTGGAGGGACCTTTAGAGGTCATCTAGTTCAACCTCCCTGCAATAAGACCAGGTTGCTCAAAGCCCCATCAGGCCTGACCTTGAATATCTCCAGGGGTGGGACCTCCACTACCTCTCTGGGCAACCTGTGCCAGTGATCCACCACCCTCATATTGAAGAACTTTTTCCTAATACTCAACCTAAATCTCCCCTTTTCTAGTTTAAAACCATTACCCTCTGTCCTACTGATAAATGCCCTTGTAAACAGTTCTTCCCCAGCTTTCTTATAGACTTTTGCATGTTCATCCTTTCTTTTTCTCTTTTATCCACAGAAGAGGTAAAGTTTTTGTAAAATTTGGCACTACTGTCCTTGTTCCTGTGAAAACTTGTCTTTTAAATGCATTATTGATTTCTTTCTTTTTCTTTTCCCGACCCCTCTTCAAACTGGTAGAATAATTTTGAATCTCGAGTTGAAATATGTTCTGATTCTGATTCTTCACATTTAAAGGTCTGAAAATTATGTCTTTTTCAAACAATCAGGTTTCGCCCAAGCTGAGATCTGAGCACCACACAGCCTTCTCTCTAAGAGAGGGTGTGTGGGGATAGGGAAGAAGGTTGGGGAGGGAGGGAAAAGAAAACCAATAAATAAAACCAGGATTTGTGGGTTGGGATAAGGACAGTTTACTGGGACAGCAGGGAAAGAGACATAAAACAATAATAGAACTTTATAGCAAAATATACAAAACTGGTGATACACAATGCAGTTTCTCACTGAACTGCACAACTCAGCCCATATAGCTCATAGCCTACCCAGAACCAGACTGTCCCCAAACCACTTGCGTCCTGAACCACGCTCTCCTCCCCCCACCAGCCTCCCTTTATGCTGAGCATGATATAATTGGCATGGAATGCCCCCCTTGCTTAGTTGGGGTCATCTGTCCTGGCTGTGTCCCCTCACAGCTTCCTCAGTGCCCCCCTGCCTTGTTAGCAGGACAGCAACTGAAAGGTCCCTGACTGCTGGGCAAGAACTAAACCATCAGTGTGTTTTCAGCACTTCTCTCATCCTAACTCCCAAACACGGCACTACACCAGCTGCTACACTGAAATTAACTCTGTCCTAGCTAAACCCAGGACATGTGCCTTAACAATGAGGCACCACAATCAGTTCTAAATCTTCCAGATCTACTTACTCTATCTCAAGAATGTGTGATCCACTGTCTGTTACATCATATGTGTGAACAAGTTCACTGAAATCTGTGGCACAACTTGCATGATGAAGGCAACACGCTTAGTACTTTTGTGGTTCTTTGCATTTCTTTTGAAGTTTAGCAGAGTGGTGCCAGAATAATGTCTCATATTTGTACCCAATATGATTTGCAAGCAGCATGTATTGTAAAAAATACAGTTGGTTTTTATTAAGAAAAAAGTAAGATTAAGGACTCCCTAGTGAGGGAGGAGAGTGAAGCTCCAAACATCACATACTACAGAATCACATCATTTGTATGACATTTCACAATAAAATATGCTTAAAGAATTAAATTTTACCAGGAATCTTCTTACTCATTTTCATACTTTGTAAGGTAGTTTGTTGAATCATATAACATATCAAACATTTCTCATCATGAATCATTTGCAATGCCTTGATAAGAAAGAGGATACAAAGTCTTTGATGTGATTATGAACTTCATTGCAATTTCATAAGTTTGTCTAGAAAGATAAAGAAAGTAGCTACAAGGAAGCTAGGGAGGGACTTTTTAGAAGGGAGTGTAGTGGTAGGAAAAGGGGGAAAGGTTATAAATTGGAGTGGGGAAGATTTAGATTGCATATTAGGAAAAAAATCTTCACTATGAGAGTGGTGAGGCACTGGAACAGGTTGCTCAGGGAGGTGGTGGATATGCCACTGAATTCTGAAAACTTAATTGTGTTGAAAACACAAACAACTTCTGTTTTCACACTAATCACCTAGACTTGTGGGGACCTTGATCTTGAGGTGGAGCATATGGCAGCATGCTGTTAAAACTTCCTCAAGTAGACTGAGTTAAAATAATCTGTTATATCCACTGCTTAGTGGGGTGAGTGGTGGGGATGCTGGGAGAAGGGGAGAGGTGGCTTGAGAGGTTTCACAGTGCAGAAAACAAGAAGTTCAACAACACGTATGGTTTTAAAAGGAGGTGCTGCACCCCAGGCATAAAAATTTTCCTCCTGTTTTTAGGCCTGCAGCGTTATAAGAAGTTTATGATCTCCCTCATTTGAATTACTATCACTGTAAAATAGGGACCTCAAATATGTGTACCATGTTGTCAAGTCAGGCAATAACTTTCCGAAATAATTGCTGAAGAATCACTTATACCCCCTTTCCTCCTCCCAGTAAAACAATGCTGACTCTTCTTCACTGGGGAAGAAGGTGTTAGTAAGGTCAAGGGAGTTATATGGTAATTACTGTGTGGTACGAGGCTTTCTAAATCATATTACTCTACGACATTTTTTCTGGCTCAGCTATTCTACCTTTATTTCTTCATATCTTTATTGAGTTTTATAGGCTCAAAGCTACCATTGCCAATTCTATCACACCCCTCACATGGAAGAGGATGTCTCATGGAAGACAATAAAAATGGAATATTTGTGTTTTGGAGCTGTAATGTTTCTCAATTTTTGCAGCATTTTTGTAACTGAAACTGTGTATACCAGTGTATCACGTGAGCAAGTATTGCATAGCTAATAGTTTTGGAAATCCTGTTAGCACAACTTCTGGACTTATATTCTGTCTCATCCAGCGTGAATTCACATTATGACTCAGTCAATGAAATGTCCATTTTTAACGATTCTTAAAGAAGTTCAAATAGGAGTATAGCAGTAAAATATATAACATTGGACATAATACATTAACCGTTGCACAGAAGGCAGAACAGGCTGCTCTGTTGAGCCCTGAAGTACACACAGAATATTGCAAAAATTATACAATAGATATTTATGCAAATATTGAAGCAGTTAAGGTGCAAACAACTCCTAGTATTTACTTTCTTTGGGAGAATATATCATGATTTCTGTACAATGGAAATTTATTATGTTTAATGTTCCTAATTTGCATTTTTAGTAATATAATGGGATATATAAAGACAGATGTCATTTATGATTTCTTTTATGAGAGCTAATAATTTGGTTGAGCTTGTTGCACATTGCCTATTTACTGTGAAACTAGAATAGGCTGTATGATGTACCAAAGGAACAACAAAACAAAATCATGAAAGAATAGTTGAATTGAGGATATGACACGCCTTGTGAAATAAAAATGGTTTATACCAACTGTAACGTACTTATACTTTGCCAAATGCAGATACAGAAATCAGGTACTTAACAAGAGTTATGCTTCTTTGTTATAGCTATCCCCTGTGAATATGCATGTACACAGAGTAAATATGCATAACATACATGCTTTTATTCTTTATAAGATCTGCAAATGCAGTGAAGTTTAGACCAAAATCATGGATACTGTCTTAGTCTATTGAAATGCAGAGCAAATTCGTTTAGATGTACAAAAAAAAAAAAGAAGGCTTTTTTTCTGAACACAGAGGAAAGAAGAAAAGGAAAAATGCACAATTGCAGCTTTCCCTCCTGAGTTTCTCTTTTCTGGATTAAAATTGACCATGGATAATGTCTGACTGAAAGACAGCTGTCTGGCAACATTACCAGGCAATGGGGAAAATGAGTTACAATTGAGAAAGTGTGATCTTATTGCCGTAGTGTTTTAATGATGTGCAGGTTGATGTGCGCGTCTTGACATTATTGATGCTTTCTCTGTGAAGAGTTGAGTGACGCACTGAAAAAAAAGTCAATGACCAGAAAGCTTTTTTTTCTAAGCAAATTAAAGATTTCTTTAATAATTAAAAGGAAGTAAAGGCTTCAGGAGTGTACACACAAGGAATAAATGAAACAAAAAATAGCAAAAAGATTATTGCAAGTTTAGCATGTAAATTTGTACCACTGCATACTCATGTTACAGCTAAGTCCTCTACTGAAATGTAAGGAAAATACTCTTTTCTGCTGCTATTTTAGGGCTGGAAAGTCCTGAATACTCTTTTTACAGTAATGCAGAGGTGATACATTTGATTTTTTTGCTTTAGATTGCTGTTTCTGTTTTCAGGTGATACTTTGGGGAGATACTGTCAGAGAGCGTCAAAATAATACTTTTGGATTTTGAACAAATAAGACTTGGATCTTTGGTATTTAGTTACTGTGTTTAGTTCTAAAACTGCACATCCTTATGGTGCCCTTAGGATACATTCTTGACTTGGTGAGGATTCAACTACTGCTTTCTTTGGGTTTAGTAATGTCTGCTGTAGGCAAATAAAAAATTGAGGGATTTTGAGGGTTTTTTTCTTCAGCTGAATGCAATTTTCTCAAAAGCTGTTCCTACATGATCAGAACCTTTTCAAATGTCTGTGACCTAGATGCACGTCCTGATAATGAAATAGGAACTGAAGGGCATCTGAAGATGGCCTGAATTCTTCTAAATCCCTTTGCCTTTGAAGAAATATCCATTTAGTGCTCAACAGGAATCTCTTCAGAGTCAGCAAATAGGCACCAGGTGACATTTAGATTACTTGACTCTTACCTCAAATCATTTATTCAATGAATAAATTGGCTGCTTCTTCCTTCCCAGGGTGTGCTCATTCTCTTGACCTGCATAAGATTTTACTGTGACATGTTTGCTGTCAGCAAACCCCAATTTCTGGTCTGCAGTGTGGGTTTGAGTGAAGGAAGCCCCGTTGACCCCTAGCCAGACATGTCCTAAACTGGGATGCCAGCTGCCCAAATGATAGTATTTGACACTTTTGACATAATTCATAAGAATAAGAACAAAAAAGCACAGAAAGAGTGAGGACAGTCTCTCTTTTAGGTCTTCACAGTCTCACCACCTAGAGCTGAGACAGAAGTTTGTCTCACATTCAGTCTCTCTGATGAAGATTGTATATTTTTTGGCAGCATAGAAAAGTCTTTTCCTTGAGATGGTATATTCATTGTTACCTTTTTTTTTTTAAAAAAAAACCCTAATCTTTTTTCCCTTTTGTTATTTTCTGTACATACAATAGATTAGGGAAAGTCAGTTAAATTTTTGTGGTCCTCATGATGGCAAGTAGTATCTTTTACTTAAAAAGAAAGAAAAAACCCCTTGTTTCCAATTTCCATAAAATACTTACAAAAGTAATGTGAATATTACTTCATGTTGGACTAGATATATGCAAAAATGTCATCATAAAATCTTTAAGGTTCAAAAAGACTTCTAAGTTCATAAAGTCCACCTGTCAACTCAACACCACCATGTCTGCTAAACCATGTCCCAAAGTGCCACATCTACACATTTTTTTAACACCTCCAGGGCTGGCGACTCCACCACACATCTCTTCCTCTGCAGTGCAGTGTAAGATGTGCACATGCCAATGTCCCAATTATATATATATTTTTGACTACAAGTTATTTTGTGAAGTTCCAGTGAGTGTTTAGGATGCACATTGAAATCTATTTTGTGAAGAAAACGGTTTTAATTATTTTAATTTTTTTTTTAAAGAAAAAGATAAAAAAAGCTTTCAGAACAAAGGAATATTCAGAATTCCTTGGGAAACAAGTGAGAAATTTGTTTTATATTGTTATTTGTGTTTGTGTTTATAATTGGGAGTTGAAGAATTGTTGAGTTCTCTGTGTGCCTTTTCTCCCTATACTTCTACCCCAAACCGTCTCAATACTTTTTTCTTTAAAGGAGAAATTTCACAAAACATGGAGGGAGACCCATTCTCTGTAGGCACACAGAGAAAATACTTTTTTGAGAAAGCACAATTTTGCAGTCAAAATAATTTGGATGACATTCACAAGAGGAAACAGAACAGCAGTTAGGTACTTCAAAACAGGTTATAAGGGTTATCTTTGCTCATACCATTCTGTGTTTTCACAAACATCAGTGTTGTCATTAAGTATACTCTAAGTTTCACTGAAAAGGGAGTAATGTATTTGCCTACTGGAAATCTTTCCACAGTTTGAGTGCTATACCATCATATTAATGTGAATGCTTTACCCTTGATTTTCTGTTTAGACTTAAACTTCTTGCCTCCAGTATCTATACAGCTCTTTGCTTGGGTTTTGTAATTTCTTCCCTTGTACTTTTATGGAAAATGGTGTTATCCTTTATCAGTCTACATTTTATTAGACAAAAAGAGACAGGTCTTTTGGTCTCCTCTTGGAACAAACCACTGTAGCACTTCAGTATTTGTGAGATTTTTTTTTTCCTATTTAAAAAATCACAGACTATAGTTTTGAAATGGCTTCTTCACCAAAGAATATCTAATTGAAAAAAAAAAATTGCTTTACACTTTGCATGAGCCAACTTATTTTTTTCTTCGAAATGTCCAGAAAAAAAATGTGTTTCAGAGGGGAAAGGCACTTTTTTACACCAGGCACTATGAACAGTACGACACATTCTTGCTAAGTTACTTTTTCTAAATGAATGCTGTTTTGAAAACTTTTTGGAACGGTTGAGACGTGGCAGAAGGCAATCAAAGCTGATATGGGAGAATATGTCATTCTGTGTCTCAAAGTACTATATTAGATTTTTCTTGCTCTCTTCACAATACATGTCAATGCTGGTAAATTTTCAGCCATATTTAGCTGAATTACGTGATTATTTCCCCTGTGAAGTATTGCTTCTCTACACATTTGCTGTATAATGGTGTTTCTGTCTGTATATGTTTTCCATTCACTAGTCTTATTGTCCCTTTTTTCATAATGAGGGAGCTATTGAGGTTTAGGGAGAAATTAATGAACAGTTCTAAAACTAAAATGACATTTAAAATATTTTTTTTCTGTTTTGATGGTTAGACTTCCTACTTTGTAGTACTGCTATAGTGCATAGCTTGCCTCCATTCTGAATACTGAGGTTTTCTTGACAGCCCTGAGGATCTTTAAACCTGTCATTTCTGAATGTATCACCATCTATTTGAACTCCGCATCTGGCAGATTGTCAGAACAGACGGGGTCACATTTTGAAGTGAAAAGTCTAAAAGGCTCAGCATTATAAATCCAACCTTTATTTTGAAAGCTGAGTGACTAAGCTACAGCATCCCCTCTTCCTCAGAATGTTACTCCCAGTAGTCAACTCTGTTTCCAATGCAGATTCATCCTTGACACTGTGAGAAGGAACCTAGATTGAGTACAGCTAAATCCTCATAACACATTTTGAAGCTCGCTCATTCAGAGGTGCACTTGCACTCTGAAAAGAAATCTGGCATTGCTGGAAACACAAAATTGTGCTTGTGTGCAAGACAGGTAGAAATATGTATTTCCTTTGCTAGCTTTCTCTTCCCGACTCCCAAGTCAAATGTCAGACAAGTGGAAAAAAAAAAAAAGGCCTGATTGACTGGCAGTTCTGCTAATCTATTTGTTTTGTTTTGTTTTTTCACTGTAAGTAGTATGAAGTGTAGTAAAATCTTTTATTCTAGTTGTAAAAGCAGAGCAATCAAAGTTGCAGAGCATCACTGAGTAGTATTGGATCATAACATTCTCATGTCACAATATTCTTCAAATTGTCATGTAGTGATAAAAAAACCTCAGCCAAGAAACAAAAAACGAACCCCAAACAAGAACATATATTTTGCTTTCTTAAAGCTTAGACTTTTGGCAAATGTAATTTTCATCTCTTCTCCCGTCTGACTGCAGAAAAAGGGGAAAAAAAGACAATACTTTATCTATTCCTCCATCTTGTGTTGGTTTCTTTGTAGAAAAATGGTTTCAAAAATAATTTTAAGAAAAAATGTAGAAATGTATCCCAGCAGCTCCTGTAATGCTGTTTAGCTTTCTTCTCACACCTGCTTCCTCTGGCTGGTGGGGTTTTTTTTTTCTCTCCTGGAGAGAATGAGCAGAATGTCAACAAGCTGTCTGAAATGCACATTTAGAGAACTGATCTATGAGGGAAGAACTGTGAATATTCAGTGTTGATAATCTCTTAATCTGAAGCCCAAAATGTATAACAAAGACTCAAAATTTATCAAAATATAAGAAAAATTAATTTGGTCTGTCTCTGCTTATAGGTGTATTACCTCCTGAAGCCCACTGTCATGCAATTGCAATGTTGGAAATGCATTCCTTTTTGACAATATGCTTTTTCTGTCTCTTCACCACTTGCAAAATGTTATTTTCAATTATCTGAAACCACAGCTCCAGATTCTTCTGATCCCTGAAATACGAATGCATCAATTGTCCTCATTCATTAAAACACTTGTTTGACTCCAGCAACTGATGCCTTGCTCATTTCTCATACCCCTTACTGTGGGCCCCTTAATGGACTTTTTCTGTTCTCCAGTTCCCTCGGTGATGTGAATTCCCAGAGGTGCAAACACACTTCTGATTTTAACTGCTTCTGGAATACAAGTAAAGAAGCAAAGAGAAGATCCTCCATTTTTCTAGGCAGGAAAGAAGAGCAGAGCTAAAAAGACACTTGTTTGTGTGGAATATCTTAGGAAATAGAAATAGGCTAAAGTAGCAGTAATTTTTGTAAATGATGTGGAGATTTTTCCTGAATAACTGCTTTGCTAAGTCAGCTATTTACATCAGTGTCAAGACACTCCAAAACACATGATATTGAAAATATTCCCCAATTCTTCTGCTCTCTGTGTGGTCCTGGTTGATCCCAAAGTCAAGATAAGACCACAAAATTGTAATATGAATGAACAAAAATTAGATATTTCCTGCAAACTCTGTGGAATATCTCAGGGTAGTTCTATGAACCAGGATATGAGTTTTCCAATGTTTGGTGGGGTGGTTTTGGTTTTGGTTTTGCTTTTGCTTTGTTTGGGTGGGTTTTTTTAGGTTTTTAGGTGTTTTTTGTTTGTTGTGTTGTTTTTTTTTTTCTTTCTGTCAAAACAAAGATGCTTTTTGTCCTGTTTCTGTCCAGGCCAGAGTTACATTCCTCAAGCAGCCAGCACAGGTGAGCCGAGCTGGCTTGGGTTGTTTTCCACACCATCTAACATCCCTTGCCTGTAAAGGGGGCTAGTCAGTGAGAGGTGCTCCTGTGTGGCTCCAGGACAGTTCAGAGCAGTGTTCGGTGTTATTGTTGGGTCACAGAATCATAGAAGGATTTGGGTTGGAAGTGACCATCAATATCAGCAAGTCCAACTACAGCCTAACCCTGCTTAGTCCACCTCTAGACCATGTCCTCAAGCACAACATCTACATGCCTTTTAAACTCTTCCAGGGACGGTGACTCCACCACTTCTCTGGACAGCCTATTCCAATGCTTAATAACCCTTTCAGTAAAGATATTCTTCCTGATATCTAACCTAAATCTCCCCTGCTGCAATTTGACACCATTTCCTCTCACCCTATCACTTGTTACCTGAAAGAGACAGACCCCCACCTCTCTACATCCTCCTTGCAGGTAGTTGTAGAGAGTGATAAGGTGTCCCCTCAGCCTCCTTTTCTTAAGACTAAAAAGTCCCAGTTCCCTCAGCTGCTCCTCAAAGGACTTGTGCTCCAAACCATTCTCCAGCTTCATTGCCCGTCTCTGGACATGCTCCAGCAACTCAATGTTTTTCTTATAGTGAGGGTCCCAAAACTGACCACCACTGGAGGTGCTGCCTCACCAGAACTGAGTATAATGGGATAGTATTGGGTCAGTAAAGTCCTCTGTGTTATCACCAGGTATGTGTGAAATTTGCCACTGGCTCTTATTGTTCCCTTTTTATGGTGCTTTTGTTAGTTAACTGTCCTTATCCCAACCCATGGATGCTCTGTCTGTTTCTCCTACAGGAATGAGTGAGTGACAGTGGTGCTCAGCCACTGCCTGGGGCTGAACGGCGTTTTGTACAGACAAGTTTTCTTTGTTTTTTGTGTAAATGTGATTTCTCAGATGCCAGTCAATATTGCCTTTTTTCTATATAGACAGAAGAGCTGAGCCTTTTTTGAATAGAAAAGAATGGTTGATAAAAGTTAACAGTGCTTGTTTTCAAGCCTAGAAATTAGTAAAACAGCATATACACTTTTTGTTGAAAAATGTGGTTTCTGGAAAGGCTAATGAGACTTAACGCTTCTTTCAGCGCAGTAATAGGTATTTTTAAACAAGCTGACATCGTTTAATTCAAAAAATGTGATAAGTAGTTAACATGAAAGAGTCAAATTTTGATTTTCAATCTATGTGTAATACTTGGGATTAGCTCAATATACTTCATCCCATGAATTTCTGAGTAGCTCAGAGTCCAATTATCAATCTTAACTAAGCAGAACAACTGCTTTAGTGACTTTCCACATGGCAATTTATGTTAATTTATAGATACACATGCTGTAAGCCTAAACCTTTGCACAGGAGGTATTGTAACTCATAATGATGTATGCAATACAGGCCTGTATGCAATTCAGTCCCAAGAAAAAAGTAAGAGATTGATATTTTACAACTGGAGGGGAAATAAGCATATTTTAATAAAGAAATTAACTCATCTATGCCTTCATACTTTTAAAATCCCTCATTATTTAAAATTATAGATTGTTCTTCCCCATCTTATTCACTTAGAGAAGGGAAATACTATGTCTAACATGACTCAAAGCCTTTTCTGTTTGTCTAACTATTGTGAGTAAATAGAAAAAGGGAATGCATGGTGGCACCTTCACTCCCTTAATTTCCTTAGTGAATTAGACTAGCTTGTTGGGTGTACATTTCTTAGACCTGTGGCAGGGATGATATCAGCAAAGAAGCTGCCTCCTTGAGTCAAGGGGGAAGGTAAGAGAGATAGTTGCTGGTTACATAGATATCTACCTGTCCACATGATGTAGTTCTCCTTGGAAGAAACGTCCTGAAGGAAATACAACTACAATTATTTACAACTATACCACCTCAGGAAAGTAAGATGCTTTTTTCTGTACAGGAGGACAGTACATCAATCATCTTTTGTTTTACCTGTGAGTGCTAAAATGGTGTTTCAGCACTGCACGAACTGAAATCTAGAAGCAATAGAAAAACATAAATTAAGAATCAGAAATCTGGAGAAAAGAGGTTTTCAAAGGAGATAATTTTAATAGCATGGAGATCACTGTTTCTGTGTATCACTTTATTATTCAGTAACAAAAACAACACCCCAAAAAACCAAATAGATGTTTTACTTGAAATCCAGGGGTAGTTTTGGATACCATAAAGCCTATATTTGCTTGGCAATTTAGTAATTATATTACCCAAGGGCACAAATCTCCTCTTTTCTCATGCCTTCTTTCCTTGCCAGAAGCACTGTGTCTTGTTGGCTGCTGAGAAGGGATGAGGGCTGGCACCTCTTTTTACTGTAGGAAAAGGCGAGAGCAAAAAGGTGGGACTGGATAACAGAGAGAGAGATGTTCATTTGCCGGGGAAGCTGCTCCCATGGTATTGGCTGCTGTTGTAGGATGGCCAGTCTCTGCCTCCTCTGGCACAGCCAAATCTAGCAGTCTGTTGTCCTTGATGTCTGCCTCTTTTCCCTGCTGTCACTGCCTCAGTTCCCTGCCATCTGGCATTGTAGCAGATTTGCTCCTTGCTATCAGGGTGTCAGGGAAGAAGATTTTCGTAAGGCTTATTTCTTTGAAAAAATCCTGGCAAACAATAGTTGCTAATATAACTGAGCAGAGTCCCAGTGATGAGAGCAATGGAGGTTGTCTTCAAACAAATAAAAAATTCTGGCTTTGGCCAATGGTTCTTGTAACAAAGCTAAAGCTGAGGGAGATAGCTGGATTCTGTTCCACACATTTTCTTGTTATCTCACCTGAAGCAAATTGAATATACTTTACTGCACAGATGTCTAAGACCATTTGTGTTCAAAATAAAAATTTTACTGTTTTACCAACAACATGAGTAGCGTGATGTTCCCTTAAATTAAGAACACACAATGTGCTGTGCTTTTAGTGCTGCAGAATGAAGTTATTACTCTAAATTTTGCCTTTGCTTTCAGTGACACCACTGCAAAACAAGTGAAATTATTCAGCATAAGAAGAATCTGCATGAGCAGATTCTGTTCATAAGATGGGAAGAAAGGGCTGAAGATGATACAGGCATTTATTAAATCATACTACATCAGGAGAGAAGGCCAAGGAAAATAAGGAAAATATTACTGGTATTGACAGCTACCTAAGGAGAAGGTGTAGAGAAGATGGGGCTAGACTTTTCTCAGAAGTCACAGCAGAAGGCAAGCAGCAACACCCACAGTTTTGATGTATTGGGTCTGGTTGGGATGAAGTTAACTTTCCCCACAGCAGCCTTCATAGTGCTGTGATTTGTATTTCTTGCTAGAATTATGTTGATAACACCCCAATGTTTTTGCTTGCACAAACATTGCAAGGAGAACTGACCTAAACTGACCAAAGGGATATTCCATGCCATATGGCATTGTGGTCAGCAGTACAAGCCAAGAGCAAGCTATGGGGTGGGAAGGTGGGTGCAGCGAGGAGAGAGATTTGTTACTAAGATTTTTGTCTTCCACAGTAAGCACTACACATACTGAGACCTTACTTCCCAGACTGTGGCTGGATATCACCTGCTGATCGGAAGTAAAGAAAAAACCTAAGTACACTATATTTGTGGGGAAACTTTTGTTGTAATAGTGGTGAAGGGATGAGGGGTGGAGTGTGTATAAGTTGTCCACATTTGTCAGTGTTGGTATGATGTTATTTTGGTTTTGGTGGAGGGATTTTTTTGTTGATTTAAGTGACATTTATGAAGAATGTAAACTTGTGTGGTGAGAGGGATATGCTGCCTTACAGGAGATAAGGTCTGAGACATTGCTGAGAGGCTGCCATAACTTGTCAAGAGCACAGACTACTATCCACTGTTACTTTTTTATGTGGACATGAATGATACCGCAAGCCAGAACCTGGGCAGAATCAAGGAAGACTATAAAGCCCTGGCGGTGCAAGCGAAAAACATCGGTGCCTAAGTTGTCTTTTCACCCATCCTACCAGCTGGACTGGCTACGTGCCAGGTGCCATCATGAGAGTTTCGGCTTTCATAACAATGAGACATTCTTTGTTGACTATAACCTGTTAGGGACAAATGGGATCCACCTGTTTAGAAGAGTCAAGGGAATCTTTGGCAGCAAGCTGGCCAACCTGATGAAGCAGAATTTAAACTGAAGGACTCGGGGAGTGGGGTCCTACGTGGCGAAGGTCGTGTTATTGCATCCAACTGGGGAATAAGCCAGGCCAACCACAGCAATAACAAATGTCCTTCAGCTGTCTCCCAAGGAAAGAAAGAGAAGGCCAACCATCTCAGGGGTGTGTATGGCTATGGTGGAGCCTCCTGCACCCTACAGGGAAACCTCCATGCTAGATTACCTCTCTGAAATGCCCATACACTAAGTCATGCAGCATGGGGAATAAACAGGATGAACTAGATATCCGTGTGCAGTAGAATTGCCATGACCTCATTGCAATTACAGAGACACGGTGGGATAGATTGCTTGACTGGAATGCTGTCACAGATGGCTACGTACTTTTTAGGAAAGACAGGCCAGCAAGGTGAGGTCATAGGCTTGCTTTTATGTGAGAGAACAACTGTAATATATCAAGATCCACCTAGGGGTGGATGAAGAACAAGTTAAGAGCTCATGGGTAAGAATTAAGGGGCAGGCTAATATGGGTGACACTGTTGTGGGTGTTTACTATAAACCACATGATCAGGAAGAGGGAGTCAATGAGGTCTTCTACAGACAACTGGAAATAACCCCACAATCAGACCCCTTGGTTCTTGTGGGGGACTTCAATGACCCTGATATTTCCTGGAAAGGCAACACAGCCAGGCATGCCCAGACCAGGAAGTTCTTGCAGAGCATTGATGATAATTTTTGACACACTGGTGGAGGACCCCATGAGAGAGGTGTGCTGCTGGACCTTGTACTAACAAAGAAAGAAGGACTGGTTTGTTATGTGACAGTTGGGGGCAGCTGTCATGGCATGGGGGTAAGTTCCCTCTTACCCCCTTACCCCCTTCTGGTGGTGTGGGGAGGAGAACAGGAAGACAAAGGCAAGCCTCTTGGGTTGGGATAAGAACAGTTTGCTGGGACAGTGAAGGGAGAAGAAAATAATTACTACAGTACTTAGAATATACAAAAGGGGTGATACACAATGCAGTTTCTCATCTGACAACCATATAACTCAGACAGTACGCTCAAACCCACCCCAAAACTATAGTGTCCCCAAGCCATGTGTCCTGGAGCCATGCTGCACCTCCCTGACTATCCCTTTTACGCTGAGCATGATGTTATACAGTATGGAATACCCCTTTGGCCAGTTTGGGTCCCTGTCTATGTCCCATCCAAGTTTCTGCTAAAAGTTAACTCTATCCTAGCTGAATCCAGGACAACAGCCTTGGCTGCACTGATCATGAGATGGTGGAGTTCAGGATCCTGCATGAAAGCAGCAGGGCAATAAATGTGATTAAAAACCTGGACTTCAGGAGTGCTAATTTTTGCCTCTTCAAAGACCTGATTGGGAGAATCCCATGGATTAGGGCTCTAGAAGGTAAGGGAGCCTAAGGTAGCTGGTCAATATTCAAGCATTACTTCCTCCAAGCTCAAGATTTGTGTATCTAAAGAGTAAGAAATCAAATAAAGGAGGCCGGAGACCTGCACTGATGAACAAGGAGATTCTGGAAAACTCAAGTGAAGGAGGAAGTTTATTGAACATGGGAAAAGGGACTGGCCACATGACAGAATTAAAGAGTTGTAGTCAGAGTATGCACGAATGCAATGAGGAAGGCTAAGGCCCACTTGGAATTAAATCTGGCAAGGAATGTCGAAGACAACAAGAAGGGCTTTTTCAAGTAGAAAAGGAAGACTAGCAGCAAAAGGAAGACTAGGGAAAATGTGGGCCTGCTGCTGGATAAGGTGGGTGCCCTGGTGAATGAGGGCACAGAGAAGACAGTTTCTTTGCTTTGGTCTTTAGTGTTAAGGCCAGTGTCACATCCCATGAGATGGACAAACCAGTGAGATTCAGACCTGTCTGTCCCGTCCCAGCAGATGGGTACGTGTAGAGTTAACGTTTGCTACTTGCCCCAAGAGACAGGTTAACCCTCTCTTAGCTAGTGTCTTTTAACAACCACACTGGCAAGATTAGGGCCTGTGATCCTCTGCATGGTACTCAGGAGTAACAACAGTTACCCAGGAAGTCCAAGCAAAGCACAACTTTATTTAAAAGCGAGTACGATTATAAAGCTTGCAAACAAAGCCGCATCACACTATGTATGCAGAGCAATGTATTACAATTAGTAGAACTTAGCAAAACTGGAAATGCTGTTACTACTGTGTGCCAAGAATAAGTAGAAGTTGAGAGATTGAGAAAGAGATGGAGAGCTTGAGAAAGAGAGTAAAAGAGAAAAAAAAAGAAGATATTGCCACCCAGGGATCCAGTGGAGATTGCTGTGAAGTTGTAGTCCTTGGATGGAGAGAGCAGACCAGATGTCTCGAATCTGCATCTTTTATGCCCCTGGCCCCACCCTTCACAGAGACCGAGCATATGTTGTGCAGGCTCACTGATGAGTTGCAGAGTATTCTGGAAATGAGTTGGTGGGGAATGGGGGTCCCAAGTGGTCATTTGACCCAACAACTGGGCTGATGGAGCAATGAGCCTGTTCAGTGGCCTCACGGATTTTAGCAAGAAGACACTCTGCCTCCGCAGGGCCCCACATGCCTGTCCCTGTTCCTTATTGGATAAGGATA
>VZTU01035330.1:0-36221 GCA_013400835.1 Zapornia atra | reverse complement strand
CTGTGATTCTGTGATATTCTCTCTCTGCTTCCCATACAATAGATAATTAGCAAGCTTCATATAAATGAAAGCTGGATTCTTGATTTAGTAAAACAAATATCCACAAATGCACACACAGATTCTTAGTGAGAGTTAGTCACAACCCATTTGACTTAATGTGATTTAAGCATACTATTAAAAGTAGCCCATGACCTTCCACTGAGAAGTATAGGATTAAGGATACTATAATTTGGAATGTTTGTTTGTTGTGGTGTTTTTTTAAACACAATTAATTGACAAAAATAATTGTAATATATCAAGATCACATATATATAATCACCATAATTTTATTTTAAAAAAAAACCCTGTAAGTACATTTATGAACACAATTTAATCAGCTTCAGAAGAGAGGCCACATTGTAAATGTACATATCAGTAAGCACTATGTACAGGTCAGATATTCGGACAGAACTTCCTGTGTTTCAGTTTGTGCCCATTGCCTCTGGTCCTGTCAGTGGGAACCTCTCAAAAGAGACTGGCTCAAGTTTCTTTGCACGCCCCCCTTCAAGTATTTCTAGACACTAATAAGGTCTCTTTCTGATATTTATCCAAGTTGAACAGTCCCAATTCTCAGAGTCTTTCCTCACAGGAGAGGTGCTCCAATCCCTCAATCACATTTACGGCTCTACATTGCACTCTGTCCAGCATGTCCATGTCTCTCCTGCAGTGGGGAGCCCAAAACTGGATGCTGCATTCAAGTTGTGGAATCACCAGTGCTGAATAAAGTGGAAAGATCACCTCCTTCGAGCTGGTGCCAATGCTCTGCTCCGCACAGTCCAGAAGCTGCTGGCTTCTTTGCTACAAAGGCACCTCACTGTCTCATGTTCAACTTTATGTCCACTGTGAACCCAAGGGTCTTCTCTGCCAAACTGCTTTCCAGCTGGTTGGCCCCCAGCATGTATTGGTACCTGGGGTCATTAACCCCCAGGTCCAGAACTTTGTACTTCCCCTTGCTGAACTTTATGAGGTTCCTGCCAGCCAATTTTACAAGCCTATCAAGGCCCCATTGTGTGGTTCCACAGCTGCCCATAACAAGTCCACATGATCACTCTGGCACAAAAATGAAGCTTCTCATCTTACAATCCAAAACCACCATTTCTCAAAAACTGTTAGGAAAAGCTTTTACCAAAATTTCTAGCCAATAAATGGGACAAGAAGATAACTAGGAATCTAGTTCATTGAAGAAAGCTGCTTTTTCATGTCAATAAATCACATTTTTCTCTCAACTCCTATTATCAATCAAGAAAAGCAGAAAAGTTTCACAGTCAGGCAATTTAGTAAGAATTTATGAATGCTGGGAAGTCGCAAATTAGAGTAGATACTATCTTGTTCAGCCTGACTAGTTATACTGCCAGCTGAATATGACTATATTAATTATGGATATTTTACTTTTTTTAACGTAGTGTTTCATGCCTTTATGCAACATAAACTATAGTAATGGATTAAATGCAGCCTTGAAACCATGACTGCACAGGGTCTCATCTTGTCTCTTAATATAAGAAGGATGATATCAACTCAATGAAAAGACCTTAACTCAATGAAAAGGCCTCCCTTTAACGTGGGAGGTTAATTTGGAATTTATGATTGACTTCTTGTGTGGATGCCCATATTCTCAATTCTGAAGTATGTAATTTGGAATAAAGACCCTTATTTTAGAGTCAGAGGATGTGATTCATCTCATTTAGCTTCAGACATCTACAGCTGAGATGTTTATAATCAAGCGAGTCATCTTTATAGTCAAATAGAAAGATAGAGACGCCCAGAGGATGTGATTTATATACCCTATTTTAGATTTCTACCTTTAGAATAAGATGAATCATATACTAGAAATGAAATTGATTATTAAAGGAAGTCTAAATAAGTGATTCAGTGTGGATATCTGAAGTTCCGTGGGATTAACTTGCTCAGGAGGTCAAAACCAGTTAATTTGCAATCACTGTTTTACATCCTACCTCAGCCTGAATTAATTTTCCACTGTAGATCAGACTTAAATTAATCAGTGCCAACTGCTATACCACTGCTTCCACTTTCTATTACCTCAGTTTCTGCAAAAAATTTCCATGTAAGTGCTGACAAATCCTAATACTACAAAACATTCAATTAGATCATTATCTTCAGTGATACAGTTGCGAAATTTCCATATGGTGCAGGTAGAGTATTGCTTGCGTGTTATTCCAGACCATGCTTCTTTCTCATACAGATCAACAGTGTTTGATGACCAGGTTTTCCTGAGTAAAGAGCTCATGTCATATTTCAGCTAGTCTGGATGAAAACTGGTAATTTTCCAGAAAACTTCTAATAAATATATATATATATATATATTCACAGAAATCATTCTCTGATGCACAACCTTATTCCCTCGTTTTCCATTACAGTTTATCTCACAGCTTGTCCTGCTGATATTATATTGAACACTAAAGTTGATAATATCTAACTGTACCTCATGCTTGATTTCTTTAGTGTAAGCACAATTTGCAGTAAAGTATTTTACTGAATAGTAACAAGGAAGCTTATCACATAGCTCCTTGCACACAGATACCCAAGAACTGTTTTGTGTATTGAAAACCGTGATGGGAAGGAAGATACCAAGTCCAGACTACTGAACAGCCTGTTTCGGGTAATTCACCAAAACAGAACCTTAAATTGAGGAGAGAACTCTTCAGGCAACAAATGGAATTCAGTTGCAGGAATTATTTTGAAGATTAACTGGGAGATGGCTGAACAGAGTCGATATCCAGTGTGCTTTGCCTGGAGGCCATGAGGGAAACTCCTCCAAACTGTGTCACGGCAGGACTACATTCCAGAAGGGAGATTTTTAGACTGGGTGGTACTTTCAGGGGAGACTACTGTTCAAACTGCACTGAAACTAAATCTGTGTCTTTCTTGGGTTTTTTTGTGAAACAAGGTCATACGCGTAACTGTGACATATTGCTATAAGGACCACATCCTAAGAGACTGGAGGAATAACGCCTCACTGATGGAGCCTGCAGATTTCTGAAGAAAGCCTGTTATGAAAAAGAGTCCCATGACCTATCCCCAAATCACTTACTCTATCAATCTATCGGGTTTCATTGGTGAAATACAATGCTGAAGTTAAATTGGACAAGCCTTGGTGATGTTCTATTCTGTGCCTCATTACCTAGGAAATTTGCAATTTAAAAGAGAAAGCACCAAGTCAAATTTTTACATTCCTCCAGCATCATTTTACAAAAAAGCCAGTTTCTAGCTCATTATATACTTGTCTTCTCACTCCTAAAAACAATGGAACTGTTACACATTTACTTACAAAAATGAATATGAAATAATTCTTAGCTCTATAGTTTTACTCTTCTATTGAAATCTAAACAGCATTTGAAAAAGATTGTCTTCCATTCAGTCTTTTGATAATTTTACCTTAAGCCATTCCTTGACTCTTCTTCGATGGTTTTCTTCTAAAGTAGTAGTTACATATAACTACATAAAATGGAAACACACTAAAAAGGAGATAATATTTTTACAGAGAGAGCTTTTAAAAGGAAATAACCACAGAAAATGCTGATCTGTTTTGAGTTTAGGAGAGAACAGCCTAAAATTCAGCAAAAATTTAATTTAGATTGAGCAACTACACAGAAAAGGTTGTACATCCCTTGTCTTCTGCTGGATGGGACTGGATATTAGTCTATACCCACTAGTACGGCACTTGATCATGCCTACAGCAAGGCTTCAGTGTCTGCTTAACTCAGGTACAACATACCATTCTGTGTACATACTACCATGTACATTTTAATTCTGTTAAATAGGAAGTAAACCCAGATATTGGATATTTTGGTTGACAAACATGAGAGGGAGTTCAATATGCTTCAGTTTTGAAAAGTCACTTTTTCCATGGTACTGTTCAAAGTCAGTCTACAAATGACAAGATCTTGCTAATGGTGGAATTTTCATCTCAGACTTTTTTTTAAAATAGACTTAATTATAAGATATATATTAAAAAAAAAATCAGAGCCAATAAAAATGAAGTATATGTTTTTGATATTGGACTATAAATTCTGCCACTGAAGAAGCTTTCAGAAAATTATAGTGAGGAAGATTAGCATCCACTGTCATCCAAAAATATAATAGTCAATGCAAATTAAACTTTCTATTTCAAAGTTTAATCTCATATTAAATTACTATAAAAAATGGTATGTTCATGGAAATGGCCTAATAATGCATTTTTCTGATGTAGCTCCTCATATTCCCATGAATTTAGGCACTGCCTTTGCTTCTCAGTAAACCACAGGGCTGAGAGAGCACAGCAATTCCTGCAAAAAAACCCAACCTTTTACTATAGTGCCTGCTTAAGGGCCAGTAGTGGTGATTTCAGTATAAATCATACAATGCACATTGTTTTTTTTCTTAAAACTTAGCTTCTGAAGGTTAGAAATTGCCTCAAAATCTCAGGCAGCCAGCTAAGGGGTCTAAACTTTTGTTGCAAAGAGGCTTTTAGACTTGAAGGTTTTCCACCTCTGCAGTACAAAAAGTGGTCTATTAAGAGCAATGACTTTGGGACTGTATTGGTAATTCACACCCTGGTTTTCTGGTTTCTTGAACCCCTTATTATTTCTGAAGGCTCTCTGGCTCCCCATTCAATAAACAGTCAAGTGCTCTGACTGCCAGGTTGCTGAGAGCGAATCTCCTTGGCTGACTGCTTTTCTGGATTATTTGCTACCAGAGTACTCTGTTTTCCTCAATGGAAAGCCTTGAAGCTGAACTGGCAGAGGAGGCCCTGATGCTATTAAATGCAAGAGAATAGGCACTTACAGAGGTCTAGCTCCAAAATTCCCTCTCAGGGAATGAAGTCATACAGTGATGAAGGCAATCAGGCAAGCTGGCAGAAAGCCAGAGTATTATTTCCTCATCAGAAATCTGCCGAGGTTTGACAAATGTTTTCTTGCTATCAACATATTTCAGTGAGTCTGAGGTTCCTGACTTAAAAAGTTATCCCACCAGAAAATGTCCAGTCAGTTCTGGAAGGAAGATAGCAATTTAACTCATTAATAGAATTTAAGCTTTGTGGATTTAATTTTAAAACCAATTCAGTTTTCTATAAAAATAAATTATTTGAGTCATAACAGTAGTACTTAGTTTTGGTTCCCAGGGAAGGGAAACTGAACTCAGTGGTGTTCTTTTAATTCATTGCCTGGCATTACTGTGAACTCTCTTTAATAGCAATATATGCCATTAAGATATGTATTCCTAACTGAGATTTTCTTATCTGTTGGAGAAAGGTGCAATAGGTTCATACATATTATACATCATGTACTCTTTAAATGATAATGACAGTCTTTCCTCTTTTAGCAGGATTTTTGCTTTTCCAGGTTGTTTGGAGTTTTTCTATGGGGCAAGGGAAGTATGGTGTGGGGTTTTGTTTGAGTTGGGTTTTGTTTGTTTGTTTTGGTAGCATTAATTCCCGCAACACTTCTCTAAATCTGTGAAAAAGGGTAGATATTTTGAGGAAATAAACCTATTTTGGGGGAAGAGAACAAGATTTTTAAGGGGGTTACTTACGTATTTTAGTTTTATTGGTAAAGGAAAAAGTCTACTGGAGATATTTGCCATCAGCTTTCATACTGTTGCCACACATCTATTAACACTGGGACCTGAAGTTATTCATACCACTTCAGGCTGTGATCTTCTCAGATCACAAAAGCTAAATAGGATCAGAGCTACCCAGTGTTTAGCTGAAAGAAATCCAAGGAAAACCCCGGGTAGGAGGGAGTGGGATGGAGGAGGCATCTTTCCCTCTGATTCAGAGTGGAGACAGTCTGCTGCCAGAGGCAGCATGTATTGACAACATTGGGCCAAATTCTTCTGTGTGATTAAGCCCCACTCACTGCAGAAGCAGAAGATCTAAGGTGAAAACATTCCTAGATGAAGCTATACAGTCTGTTTTCCCAGTTGGCTTTGTTATTCCATTTATCTGCTTTTCTACCTTCTGTAAAACTAGTCCTATATGCCCTATTCGAAGCTCCTGTGATCTATGCATATCCTTTGTTTTCTTTTGGGATATTTTTGTACTTACATGTTCCAGTGTTTAAGGTGAGAAAATTCTTTTGAATCCTCTGTGCAGCCATTTCACTCTCTTGCATGGATTTCAGTTTCTTTCACTGCTACTCAATATAGAAAAACCTGATATACTCCCAAAGGTTTAAGTACAATCCAAAATAAGCTTGATCATATCTCACAGGCTCTTCATTATTCTTGAAGAAATCTCTCACGTACCAATAGAGCAGCCGTTCTAATCATATTTCAATCCCTTCTATGGATGTTTTTATAAGACCTTCCCTCTCATATTTTCTACTCACTATGCTGCCTTACAGTTGTTGACATCTATATGTATCAGTAGCTTGAGATACCAGCTATTTTGGACATTTACTTCATTTTTTATTTATTTTACCTACTGATCAGTCAAAACAATTTCTCTCATAAATACATTTTAATGGATTTTATATGATCCAGTATGAAGTGAAAGTCTTTGAAATGGCAACTCAAATACCTGTAGCTACACATAGTTCTTTGTCATGAATATATTATTGCATGTTAATACAATTTTACCATACCTTTATTTGAGCTATCATGAAAAACAATTCTGGTGTTATATTGTGATTATGAAAAAGGCAAATCCAATGCAAGTCCAAAAAGGTTTCACATTTCTTTCTACTAACTGCCAGAAGGGTTATCTAAATACCGTTCAAAACCAACTATATTCCATTACTACCTCAGGACTTCTTGAAATAAACCAAAATATATCTTGCTCAAAATCTAACAATTTTTTTTTCTCACAGGAAAAAAAATCCAGTTAATATATAAGAACCCCACTTGCTTTCATCTTGTCTGTAAAGGCTGATAGCTAGGTCACTAATGTAATTCCTGAGATACATACTTTACCACTGATAGCCATGCATCAGAACTATTTCAAATAATTATTCCAGCAAGGAAGTAGTTTTCTAGATCCTGCATAAGCATATGCTTAGTAAGAAGTATCTAGGCAGTGTGTCACGAGAATCACTTCTAACAGCTCCTAATGCTCAGTCAGGAATTTTATTTTGCCCAGTGTGGTTTCCTTCTCTTCAACCAAATCCATCAAAAAGGATGCTTACTATACATAGGCTGAAAATATTATCTGGTCTAGCAGCTACTTAAAAGCTGGACTCTTTCATCTACTAATCCGTCAACAAATACCCTAAAACAACTTTCCCTACTTTTAACACATTTCATGGCTGCATTATATAGGTGGCTCACAGTCCTGTGAAATAACCAGAATTTTCTTGATATATTTGCAAATAATTTTCAATTCATTGTAAAAAATACTTTTATTAGTCCCAGGATAGCTGAACACATATATTTTGTGCTAAAAATTTCACTCTATCCCTCCCTTTTTCAAGGACATACACTATTTTAGTTGTTCATGATAACTCTGAACTTTGTTTCGTGTCATGGCTAAATTTCATTAGTTATTTAGTACACTGAATTAGTCTAACATGATCTGTTTTGATAAACAAATTTAGATCCATTTTTGTTCACCTCCATGTCTTGCCTTGAAAATCTGACATGCAACCTGATACATATGTGGTCAGACAGCATACCTGTGATTGTTATTTTATCTATTTTATGCTACATTGCACCTCATGGACTAAGTTTGAATTAAAGTAACTTCAAAAAAATATTCCCCATCATACATTCACTTAAGAAGTTTTAATCTTTATTAGGTTTGTTTGGGTTTTTTTGTTTTGTTTTGTTTTTAAATAGAGTGCTATTTTACTTTGGATTTGCCAGTCTTTATCTTTGAAATTTAAGATCTTGTTACCTTTTCAGTCTGTTAAGCTGCAGATTTCTATAACATCTGGCATTTTCTTGATGGGAAGATAGCAGCAGACAAGACAGGAGTCGTGTGTTCATCTTTTAATTCACTTACACATGCTGAATTCTTTCCACTGTTTTCATGCTCTTTCTGTTAAATTACGTCTATATTCTCTGCATTTTACAAAATAATTTCTAATGGGGACATGAGGTAAAGGCAACATCTGATTCATCAGTGGTGCAATTTAAAGGTCTACAGACGTTTTTATTATTTGTTTGAATTTCCATTCAGGTTACATTTGAAGGGTACCATCACTATTCTTCTGTTTCTCAACTTTACTTTTACAGCAGTACCACTTGCCCTTCAACAGATTTACAAATTCCTGCATGTTCCTATTTTTCATCATATAAATGAGGAGTAAGTCAAGTGAGATTCAAACAGCTCTCTCATGAAAGGATAACTACTTAATAAGACAAGGTAAAATTAATTTTAAAAGTACATTCCTCACATATTGTAGGTTGACTGGCCTATTGAACAATTATCTTTTCAGTGGTTTCTCTTAGGACAGTAATTTCAGTCCTAAGTACTGAAAAGGATGGGCTATGCCAATAAGCCTTAATATGAGAGGGAATTTTCCCTGCCTCAGGTTCTGATCGGAATGCAAGATATATTCACAGTGACAGCTATACATTTACTGAACATGTTTCAAACAAGTTGCTGGAAGCAGAGCAACCAGTTTTGTCCACTCTTTGCAAACCTTTCAGCCTACCAATATAGCTTCTGTTTGAAAATAATCCTCTATAATAAACGTATCTCTACATGCACTGCAATCAATATTTTCTTAAAACTGGGAGAAATTAAAACTGCATGTAAGCTATTTCTCTTATCTAAATTTAGCATTAGGCTTTATTGACGTCACTTTAGTCTTCTGTTTTCTTGCTATTATTTTCAGTATCTTGCAATGAACAGTGAAAACATTGTTACCATGAGTGTTATTCACTCTCAATAAATGAAAGTTATTGTTCATCCTTTTTAACCATCTTTCATAGGAATTCTCAAGTTATTTCAAGACAGCTCTCTACAGAATTTAGACAGAGCTTCCATGCTTTGTTTCGAGATAAGACAGGCATTTCCATCTACAAGTTTGGCTTGGGGAACGTTTGTCCATATGACTTTTCAATTCCACTATTTTTCAATTTCACTCCACTTGCTTACTTCAATTTCACTCTCAGAAAAAAATCATACATAAAAACATACTAAATTTAAGTGAATGTAGCTCACTGAACCGTTATTAAGATAGACTCATGGGTCTTTGTAGTCTCACTTCTATAAATAATTATATGTATGTAGGTTTTAGAATTATATTGCTATAAGGAAAGGTGGAGGATTTTTTCTCCTTAAAGGTACTTTTTTTACAATGGAGTTTCATCTTTTAGGACTTCCAGTCCCTGGGAAAGTCATGGAACAGATACTCCTGGAAAACATCTCCAAACACATGGCAGAAAGAAGGTGATTTGGAACAGTCAGAAAGACTTTATGAAGGGTAAATTGTGACTGACCAGCCTGGCTGCCTTCCACAATTGCACATTTGGCACTTTGGTCAGTGGAAGAGCAGTGGATGTTGCATGCCTTGATTCAGTAAGGTCTTTGACACTGTGTCCCACAGCATCCCTACGGCTAAATTGATAATACCTGGACTCGTTAAGTGGAAGAATAAGGTGTGTGGAAAATTCACTGGACTAGCAGGCTCTAGGGATTGTGATCAGTAACATAGGTCCAGAAAGTAGCTGGTTACCAGTGACATCTTTCAGAGGTCAATCCTAAAGGTGGTTTTGACTAGTATCTTTACTAACAATCTGGACAATGTGATGGAGTACACACTCAGCATGTTCCCAAATGATACCAAACTGGGGGAATAGTCAAGGAATGGAGTAGTGGTGCTGCCGTCCAATTTCCACAAAGACAAATGCAAAATCCTGTATCCAGGTTGGAGTAACCCACACAACAGCACAGACCCGGGACAGACGGGCAGAGGAGCAGCTTTGCAATGAAAGACCTGGGGGTTCTGCTGGACAGCAAGCTGAGCATGGGTCAGCAGTGCATTCTTGAAGCAAAGACCATGAGCCTCCTGGCCTGAAATTACACTGTGAATCCAGGAGTTTGAGAGAAATTATTCTTGCTCCCTACACTTGTGAACCTCTGCTGGAAGTATCTATCCAATTCTAGGCTTCCCAGCAGAAAACCTTAGTAAATGACAGTAAATCCGGTAGTGTGCAAACAAGTTGTTTGAGGGCTGAAGCACATGGTAGACCAGGAGAGAGAGAGAAAACAGGATTTGGTCAGGCTGGAGAAGGGAATGTTGAAGAGAATGTTATTGCTAGCTACAACTATCTGATGGGACAACAGAGAGAAGACAAGAGACAGATTCAAAGGAGCACAAAGACAGGACAGGAGGTTACAGATCCAAGTTGAAGTACAGGTAACTCCAGTTAAATACTACAGAGAAAATTTTCATTATGAAGATGGTGAAACACTGGGCCAGGTTGCCTAAGGAGGTTGTAGAATTCCTGTCCTTGGAGATACAGAAAATTTGACTGGACAGTTCAGGAGCTGAGCTGATTTGGACCTGAATCCAATTGGACAGAGCTGTATTCAACCTCCATAGGTCTCTTCCTATCTAAATTCTTCAATGATTATATGATTCTGTGAGGTGTTCAATTACTTCTACTCAGTTGGTCTCATGAGCAACTCCCAAAAGGAAGCACCAGATTTTATAGAACTCTCAAAGAAATCTTTCTAAAGGGACCAGAGTTCTTTTAAAAATTTGTCCCAATACAATACATGAGAAAATCTGGTCTTGAGATATGTTTTATGACATTTACAATTATGAAAAAATGTCATTCTACCCCCAAAAATGTAATGTTGAGCACATTAGTATTTAGATGTTGCTAAAATATTGAAAGTCAGTAGTAGGCTCTTGAAATGTATGTAAAACTACTCACTTAAACCTGGTTCTTGACAATTACTGTTAATCTCATTGCAGATATCAGAAATGCTTTTCAGTCAACATTCTTCCCCCAATGTAGATACATGTTTTTGCTGATATGATTGACCTCCTGGCCCTAATGCAGCTAGATGGTGAAAATAATTTGATCTTTTATCTTGTAGGGCAAAGTGTAATCTGATAAAAATCCTACAATTACAGAATTCATCAGAAATAAAATCCACACTAAAATTCAGCAATGGATTACACTTAATAAAGATACAGATTAGTAAATCGATTCACCTTGCAAAGTTGTTTGTTCAAAACCCTTCTTTCTTAAGTAATACTTAACATTTTACTCCTCTTGGTTTTGAAGTATATCCTGAAGCATTTGGATTTCTTCTCTGCAGAAAAGCGGTGCTTGGATCCAATTTAGCCTGGTGCAAATGAACAATTTGACTTGTGTAAGAAGCTTTACAGTACTCTATCAGTTGGTAGAGAATGAAGAGCCCCTCTGTTATTTGTGATTCTTTTTATTAACTACAGAATTTCCAAAAGATGTCAGAGGTTTAAAATTCTTTTTTTTAATTATTTTCTATAGCCTCACATAGTGTCTTGAATGAAAATATCATCTGCTTGCTGGATTACTTAGTTTATATTTGGCCTCTGTAGTGAACTCATCCAGTAATCACATATGAGAATAATTATGTAGTCCTGGTCATTTCTGGAGGGGAAAAATAATGCCTGGAATATTTACTTCACTCTCTTCCATATATGAGCATGTTTATACTATCCTCAGAGAGCTCTCAAATCATTTAGCTTTCTAAGTTTCAAAACAAGTCCATACTAATCACACACTCTCCCAATGTGTAATAACTGGATTTGCAAAAGAGATATGTTTTGCTTCACTGGTTATTTCACAATAGCATATCTCTCTAGACAAGAATTATGGTTTTACTAGCTTTTCTTTTTTGAGTAGCAACCAAAAGGCTATGAAGTCATTATTCAATAGCAGGTTTCCTTTGCTCAGTTTGATGTGACCAAGATTCCTCTGAGTATCTTCTTTTAGTCAAAAATTCAAATTTCTAATAAAATCCAATACCAGAGTTATTGGTAGTGATTTTTATAATGCATTTGATTTCCAAAGGTACTGTAAATACTAAAAAAAAACCCCAAAAAACAAACCAAACTAACATAGTTTTGATACAAGATACAAAAGAAAAACAGTTTCACAGCTGATTACTTTTGAATCCAGTCAGTAACAGATCTTTCTGTAACATGGTCATGTATGGAAGGTATAAATTGCAATATTGGCAACATTTCTATTTAGCATCCTGAGGTTAAAAATTATTTAGTGAAATGTAATGATTAAAGTACAATACAAGAATTCAAGAGCATTTAATACTAGTGTTCTCAAAAGGGCATGTTTTAGAAATTTTGATCATACTGCAATCTGCTCAAAGCTGTTAAAGTATGGATAATTTAGTTCAATTTTCCAGTAGGTTTCTGCCTTGAATAAGTAAATAGTGGGTAATGGTTTGTGTCAAAGTCCTTGTAACACTCCATTAAACATAAAGCATGACAATCTGATCAGATGTCTCTTTTATAGTCAGAAACTGACTTGTGACTTTGGGAGTTACTCAGCTGCATCAGGTCACATCAGAAGTCTAGTCTTTTCATCTTCTAAAAATCCCTTATGGCTTTACATCTGACAAATTTTGAATCATAGCATCATGACCTCACTTTTAAAACTGCATTTGATATAGTCCAAGCACTGTTACTGAATGGAAAGTAGAACACTCTTCTGCTGGGAACTGTATAAAAGGAAGCCATCTCTTTTTTAGTGCTTTAGATTTAAATCATATTCTTAAGCTTCAAGTATTTAATTTACATGAAAAGAAATTAGACTTCAGAATTATCAAGAGTCTAACTTAAAAAACAAGGGAATACAGAGTTAGAAGAGAATCATTTGTCGATTCAAACATTAGTATTTCATGAAGATAAAGTTTAAAAGCAAACAAGCCCTCATTTAAATATCTTAAAAGAGCAATTCCAAATAAATATAGAAGCAGACATTCTCTGTGTTATGCACAGATATCAAGAGTCTTTTATGTGAAGTCCTTGTAATGCAGCACATTAATGTAACACTCAAAATCTAAAACATTATGACTCCCTACCTGAAACAGTCATATATAACTTTCAGATCTTTCAGAAACCATTTGCCCCTATTTTATTTTTTTTTCCCTGCAGGGTAATTTTATTTGGCTGAAGTTCCACAGAAAAAGAAAGGTGAGGACATGGTAAGCAAGAAAGAGTAAAGACTCAGAGGATAGAAAACAGGAAAACATCAAGGAAATGTGGAGAAAAAACACCTTATCCCTAACATTCAGCAGAACAGATCGATGGAACATCTTTAGTGGCCAAGGGCCAGTGCTGCCACAGAAGCAGAAAATGAAAAATATAGAAAAGAGGTGATGTCTAGAGATTAACATAATCATACAGTGCACTGGGTGACAGCTGTTCCACAAGGAAAGACCTGCCTGATTCTATTACCAGTTTCATACAGAGGTTTATTTATATGAATTTGTTAGTGAAATCACACTTACTTTCCTATAATTCCCTAGGTCAACAATGGACTTTTTTGGCAACATTCTCAAAAGGGTTTATTGCTGAAGTATTACTTTAGCATCACCATTGCTACCTTTCTTCAATGCTACGTATAGATTATACTTTGAAACTGCGATTAATTCGACACTATAACTTGTAAGTGGTTTGTAATTTATTCTGTTTTATTCAGTCTAGTCTGTATTTCTGGAACACTCACGTACAGGGTTGTGCTTACTTCTGCCTCATACAGATGGAGATAACTGCTGTACAAAACAGAACATTGTCTTAGAACAAGAACGCTATTTAATCGATTAAAAAGAATAATAATAGTCCCAGTTAATCCAAATCAGCTTCTTAATTCCCTTCCATAGAATAAGAACCATTAGTAATATTAAACTTCACCCTGGAAACACTATCTTCTTCCTTGGTGGAATGGGAAAATTGAGTTAAAACAGGGTTCACACTCCTGACTTAAGGCTCTGATATGAACTAAAAAATTAAAGGAAGTTTAGTCTAAATTAGAGCCTTTTAAAACATCCACAAAATAGTAACCTATTGTTCTCATGGGATTTCAAACTCTTATGCTTAATATCCAATACATTGCAAAGCCTAACTCTAGACCAAATATTTGGTGTAACATGAGTTTTGCCCATTATCCTTTCTTCTTGCTGGCTGAGAAAAAAAAGGCTTGATGTAATTGTACCCTGGAGAAAAACAGTTTCTTACAAAGCACAAAGCCAGGTGCAGGAGAGCTTTTATTACAAACAAACATCCTTAAACTGAGGCCTGTGACCTGTTTAGGACTGTTTAGGACTTATCCAGTCATAAAATAGATATCTAGCATGTTTAATATTCAATGATTTTTTTTCTAATGATCATCAAGTAAGAGACATTATATAATTCTCCACAGACTTTTTGTTAGTAAAGTCATTAAGAAAGTATAGAGAAGCAAATGGGAAAGAAAAAAAAAAAAGAAAATAGCATTATACAGTACAGAAATAAAATATTTATGAATCTTTTGGGACAAACACTTTTGATATGAAATAGCACAATTAACTCTTAGGCAGTATGCTTTCTTATTAACATCACACTGTGAGGGGAGTTGCCTTCAAAAGTTTGTTTACATTTTGTTTAGCAAAGGAAGCAATATATATTATTTTTCCCCCAGAATTCAGCATACTACTTGAACTAAACCAGTATAAATGTAAACAGCATGGAAGGAAATCTTTAAAAAGGGAAATTCTAAACACTTCAGGAATTTAATACAGATTTCATTCTAAAAGTAGTCTTTGACCCCTCTCCAGAAGTGAGTGCAATTGCTGTTCTTCAGTGTGGTTATTACGTTCCTAGGCAGCTCACTTGCATAGGAATGAATTTCATCCTTTATACCTTGAAAGCAAGAGGAAAGTTCAGAAGCTATATACTCTACTTATCTTCATTACAGTCATCATGGTAGGATGGACAGAAGACAAAATATGGTCTAATCCACACACACAAAAAAAAAAAGCTTAATCAAATAGTCCTGTGGAAAACACTGTGCCAGGACAGTTCTTGAAGAACTGCAGCTGGTGGAAAAGACACACATTAGAGAATTCTGTGAAGGTATCTTGTGGGAGGGTCCCCATGTTGGAACATGGGAACAGCATAATGAGAAGGACTAGCAGACAAACTGTTAGGAACTGATCACAACTCTGCTTCCCCATCCCCCTGCACTGCAAGGTGGGAGGAGGTAGAAGAGGAGTGAGGATGAGCCAGAGAAGGGGATGGTGAGAAGGTGTTTTTAGTTTTGCTCTTAATTTTAACCATGTCATTATTTGGCAATACATTAAGTTAATTTTCCCAAGTCAAGCCTGTTTTGACTGTGACAGTAACTGCTGAGTGATCTTCCTGGCCTTATCTCAACCCATGAGACTATTCATTGTATTTTCTTCTCCTAACCTGCTCAGGAAGGAGCATGATAGAGTGACTGGGTGGGCATCTGGTGGTCAGCCAAGGTTAACATATCACCATCCCTTGTGGTTGCCGATGTTGTCCAGCCAGACTCAATACAACTGTGAAAATAAAAGATAAGCAATTTAGTGGGGATGCATTACCTAAAGTTCATTGATAACTAGCAGTATGAGCAATTTCTAATCACAGCAAAATACATTTATGTAAGTGATAAATGCCTAAGTGGAGTGGTCTTAATGGAGACCTCATAGGAGAAAGGAGAAAACTGTGCCTTTTCATTTGTAAACCTTGATGCATTCCATTTTTGAGTAGAGCAACCACGGGAGAGCACTCTGTACAGAAGACCCTCCTTCTCTCAAATGCTGCTGAAATGCCTTCATGGATAAGAGTTTCTACACATGGAGAAAAATTAAATTCTGTTGCATTTGGCTTATCATCAGATTATAAAAAAAACTTTGCTACAACCCTAGGACCTGGAACAAAAGGCATTTGCGAATTGCCTGCCAAACCAGAGCAGACGGGAAAGCACAGTGGGCAGGAGAAAGAAAGACTAAGGACATGGAAGCAGCATGGAGGAGGTAGTCATTGTCTGGAAACCTGCTTCTGGGAGCTCTGGGGTGTTTGTGTGCTGGAGAACAAGGTCAGGAAATAGTTTGGAAAGAGGTCAGACTCGTCCTCTTTATGATTTTGTGGGGGTTTTTCCAGTCTCCAAGGCTTTCCAGCTGTGGAAGGAAAAGGCAGGAGAGAAGGGAGGGGAAGATTTGGCTCATGCTGACACATAATTAAAGGTATAATGCAGCAGACACACACACACAAAGAAGCAGTCTCTAAAACTCAATAAGGCATCAGCAAATGGAACACAAAAGGTGAAAAAGTTATGACCAACACACAGAGCCCTAGCAGAACTTGTTTGGAACAAGACTGATGCATACTACAGAGACTAAAACAAACCTGAGCCAAAAAGATTATTTTTTTCCTGTGATTTAAAAATCAGATGAATCCTGTTCATGTAGGACATATTTGCACACTTTCCTAATTATCAAAGGTTGTGGAGCACTGATATAAAATGCACCATTCCATTATATCCACTTGCAGGGCTGGAGATCTATTTTAACTTTCATACTTATTTTGAGGAAAGAACGGTCATTTTTAGAATCATATTCCATCTTAACTTCTTAACTAACAATTCACAGAATTCAGTATAGCAATGCGGTTCTAAGTACCTAGACATGAATAGGTTACTAAATCTGGTGGATTGTCAGGTTTTTTTCTAGCACTCTCTAGGTCTTTGCTGAAGTGAAAAACATTCTGAATTTGAAGATTCAATATTCAATTTAATATCACATTTTAAACACATGTAAGGCTGGCTTAGTCATGTTTTGCTCATAAGTATCTTCAACTGCCTTAAAATAAAGAAGTGGAAGAAGGAATATTAAAGCTACCAGAAATGTCTGAATTATAGAAAGGCGTAACACATACTTCAAAGCCAGTATATGAGCACCCCAGAATTTCCAAATAAAGCTAATAATTTCTGTGCACCTCAGCAGAAAAGGTGCTTGTCTGTTGAATATTCAATCATTTATTATGTTTATCACCAAATTTCTCTTCAGTAATTGTTTACTGAGATTTATCTAGCATAGTAATTTATTCTTTAGTTAGGCTTACTGTCTATTTGCTTCAATATTTATTTCATTTAGAATAATAATCAATAGAACAAAGCTGTAGCCTGAGATCATGTCCCTATGCCCATAGCATGCAAAATTGTCTAGCAAATGAAAATAACCAACAAGAACTGTCAAGCTCCATAGTGTCATTTCAAATTAATCTCTGTAAGAAAAGTCAGGCTTTAGATTAATAACAATAATAGCTGTAATACATATTTTTCCTTTTCTTTTTCCATCGCAAAATGTAAAAGTGACAGCACATGATCTGAAATGCCAATTAATACAGACAGAAGAAAATATCTTTTGAGAGAATGATAAAATGGCTTTCTATTCCTTATTTGTGGTGCACTGTAAGAGCAATACAGTAGCTAATGTACATACCCATTATATTGTCTAAGACTCAAATGTGTGCTCAGTAGCAGGAAATCCCTGCCCAACCGATAAGAAAGGAGGACTGCTCTACAGTATTCAAAAAAAAATTGTTAGTGAGGTTAAAAATGGATTATTATTCAGCCTGCTTTAGTTTTGAAAAGTCTATTTTATTTTTAACCCTTAGAGAAATGATACCAGGCAGCTTTGACTTTTTGAATTACTAACCTTTTCTATATTTTAAGGACTAGTGACCTGTATAAAAGTTTATTATTAGAAAAGAGGACGGTTCTCATATTTGCTCTATCTAAAACACCTATATCTGAACTATTTAAAACAATTCTATGGATATATATTTTTAGAAAATTATAATGGAAAATATTTTTATTAATCTGCTGGAAACAGACAGAACAAGTTAGTAAAGTTAATAAAGTCAGATCAATGATAAGTTCATATTAATGGGCTTTTAGGTTTGGGATACATTTCATTTAATGAAATTGCCACTATGATTGTCAGCAGTAAATGAATTATAAATAAAAGACATATTCCCTATGTGGCCTGGTGGTTGGAATTCAGCTCCAGGGATCAGATCAAATTCATTTGATACTGTTATTTCAATATGAAGCAATACTCTACAACACAAGTTCACTACACACAAAGCGTGAAAAAATTCTGCTACGTGCTAAAGAATGCCAGCAATCAGAAAGACGGGGGCAGATTTATTTACTGACTTTAGCAAAGTCAGAGAAATACCTGAAGTAATATAAATTAGACCTTAAAACACTTCATGGGCTGAAAGGATTTAAAGGGGGAGTATGAGTGAGTGTAAATCACACATTAAATTGTTGAAGGAATTAATGAAGTAGGACAATTGCTTTTTTTCAGTTATAACTTTTAGAGTTCCTCATTTTGCAGTTTGTACTGATTTAGAATCACAGACTGTGAGAATGGAAGGAAGTAACTCTACAAGATTGCTTCTGAGTGCAGAAGTATCTGAAGTGAACTTGCCATCGAGTGTGTTCAATTTGGTTTTGGAAAGAATGTGTCATATAGAAGAAGAGACAAAAAATAGTGTTTGGGATTTTTTTTTTAAATTTTATTTTTGCAGGTGTACAGGTGATAAAACATATGGTTGTTCTTATTTGCAGAATTTTATCATCACAGAAGAATTTTTATCATGGTCTGTAATCTAATCAGAGTAGTAATCAGCATAAATAAGAAACTATGGTTTTGTTCCCCACCTATATGCCAATTTTTAAAATATTAGTTGCTTTTTTTTGTCTACAGCTAGATGCACAACTAGTAACTCTTGAGTAACTATGGAGCTTTACAAAGACTGTAGGCATTATTTCAATAGGTTATTCATCTTGGCTGAGCAATATGAGAGTCTGTGGTCAGAGCAATTGAATCAACAGGGACTTCTAATATTAATACTTCCACATCATTCTGGAATCAAGCTGCCCATCTATCCATCTGTCCATTCTAGAATGACAAGATAGGAGCCTTGGGGGAAGTGTTGATACCGACTGTCCCTGAGTTACTTCTAGACCATTTTTTTCTTCTCAAGTACCAATGTTAAAGTTCAAAGTGACAGATTCTAAAGTGCCATTGAGTACTAAAAGGCTTTGTCTGGCTAGGGTTGTGGGGTTTTTAGAGTACTTTTCAGTGAAGCGTCCTAGCCCACTTAGCACCTTTAAAAATGCAGTGTATATAATCCAAAATCACTGGCAAGAAACAATAGATGTGGACACTACATTTAGTATGAAAAATAGTATTTATGCTATGCTTCCTGCTTATGCTTTGTAAATACCAGCAGAGGTGTTTTTGAAGAGGAATGCTGGACAATAATCCAATGCAATGTGCCAAATTTACCTTAGATAAATCCGTGACCCATTAAATGATTCACAGGATTTGTGCTATGCTTTTAAAAGCATCCTGCTCTATTTCAGGATCTTCATGTGATTTGGGGAGTTTTGGCCTTAAGTATCACACCCAGGAGCCAGTATGTTCTGTGATCCCAGAATGAGAAAGTTTCCACATAATTCTGGGATATTTTTGCTGACTTATTTTTACACAGAACAACCAACTATGAGCTTCTGTATGTACCTTCCAATACATTTGGAAGGGTTCCTATGTTTTAAACAATGCCTGAGCCTTATGTCCTGCTTCAGCTGGGAATAAATGTAAGTGCTAACCTGGAAAGATGCATTTCTCAACACACTGTATCAGCTTGTGTGCATATGGACAACTTTCCAGAACACTGGGGAAATGTATAGAGCCCTGATTGTGCTGCAATACTTGGGGTGCAGAACAGGGTACGAAAGCAGTTTTATCATATGTCAGAACACATTCATGAAGTTTGCCCAGCAACAGCTGCAACATGAAATGTTCATCTCCAGGGTCACGTATGAAAAGCAGGGATCTAGCAACAGCTAAATGAAAAGGGTGCTTGGTGGGGGTGCTGGGAGCAGTGACAAGCCACTGCTTGTCAATAAACCAGCAATGAGCCTCCTGCCTCCAAAAGGCAATCTAAGACAGATAACAGGTACGAAATATCTCAGCTCCCTTGACTGTTATCATTGATCTGAGCTTGCTAGAGCCTGAGTGAAGCCCGTGCCTGACCTAGTTGGCATTTAAATGTGTACCCACTCCCTGGCCAAACCCTGTTTCTTGCCCTTGCCTGCCCAAGCCACACTCCGTGCAGACCAGACCCCTTCCAATGAAGCTGTGAGACTGCTGTCTCCCACCTCAGTTGTTCCCAGAGGGGGCTATGGTGCCTCCTCTCATACTACTGTTACAGGACAAGCTGTATTTTACATTCCTTCGTAATTAGTCTTGCGCCTCACCCTCAGGTCATAAAGCTTGTATTATTTCTTACAAGAGAGAAAAATTTTGCTTGACCATACTCACACTAGATTCCTGCATTGCCGTTTTGCCATCCCTGCAAAACGCACAGGCCCATCTCTTACAGAGACTGCTAAAAACTTCTCCTTGGTCCTCCACTAGTTAAAACTTGCCCCAGATCCGGGTTCTTTTAAACAAACACTTTTTATATTCAGCCAAGCACAGAAGATATACGCAGAACAGGGTTGAAATAAAAATCCTGCATGTCTTTTTCTAAATTTGTTCTTTGCTTGCAAGCAGATATCAGCTTCTTTTTGTCCAGTTGCCTTCCCTTTGAGACTGGGGAGACTCCAGCCAGACAACCCAGGTGAGAACAACAACACAGAAAATAGTGCCAAAATAGAGACAGGAATGGACCTGTTTTCCAGGACCACCCCAACTTATAAATACAAGCATGTTATTTCCCTCAGCTTCCTTTTGTTTCCACCTCCCCTTTTAGAATTAATCTTTAACTGGGAGGTGTCCCTTAAGTACTAAGTTCTGACCCTGGCCTCATTGCCCTAGAAAATACATCATTAGTTTCATTCCAGTATATCAGATAGCATTATTGAAAAGTGTTCATCTATATATCTCTGAAGGAATTTTGGTATGTTTTCTGGAAAAAAATGGAATCTATGTTGACTACTGTTGATAACATTTTTCTCCTCCACTTGCTCATTGATGACCTCCAGAATTAGCTGTTCCATCACTTTACCAGGGATGGAGGTGAGGCTGACTAGCTGTAGTTTCCTGGGTCCTCTTTCTTGACTTTTTTGAAGACCAGAGTGATACTAACTTTCCTCCAGTCCTCAGGAACCTCTCCTGTTTTTCATGACCTTTCAAAGATGATAGAGAGCAGCCTAGCAATAACATCTGCCCTAAGCTCTCACAGGTGCATCCCATCAGGGCCAATGAATTTGTGGATGCCAAGTTTGCCTAGATGTTCTCTAGCCAAGATACTCCTCAACCAAGGGAGTATCTTCCTTTATCAAGATCTTCCTTTAGCAAGACATATATCCCTATATTCCTCACAGGTGGACATGCACAGTAAACTTTCTTCTTCCCTTTAAGTTTTTCCATGAACTCCTTGCTCATCCATGCAGGCCTTCTTCATCTTTTACTTGATTTCCTGTTCTTCAGAACACACTAATCTTGAGCTCAGAGGAAGTGGTGCTTGAATATTGACCAGGCCTCTTCAGATCTCTTGGGCTCCCTTACCTTCTAGAGCATTGAAGAGGCCAAAGTTAGCTCTCCTGAAGCCCAGGGTTGTAATCCTACTTATTGCAGAGCTCGATAGAGTCCAGTTTCTCTCTCACATAAAGAGCAACTCCACTCTCTTTTCTTGCAGGCCTGTCTTTCCTAAAAAGTGCATAGCCATCCATGACAGTATTCCAGTCCTTGTAAACTATCCCACTGCTGCATGGATTGGTGTACAGGCACTACAGAGAGGTAAGCAACCATGGAGGTTTCCCTGGAGGGGTGCAAGAGGGTCCACTATAGCCACATACACCCTTGAGGTGGCTGGCTTTCCAGGTCTCACTTTGGGAGGCAGCTAAGGTACATTTGCTGCTACTTTGGTTACCCATGGATGGACGTTAAGTACCTGAATGGCTTCTTTTGACTCTGTTTCTCCAGATTTAAGTATATCACACTGCACAACACCCTCACCCCTAGTTTCTCACTAACAGTATACAGTAGGTTATCTTTCATGGCCACAGAGCACTTATTCCAAGTTAACTGAGGTACCTGATGCTTCCTCTGTGGAAATGGGCGGAGGTCCTGCTTGCTTTGAGTCATGTCAGCTTACAGGGACTGGGCTTGTGACCTGAGGGCTTTTCACTTTTGTCTGTAACAGAGGGAGAGGATGTTGACCTTCCCTCCCCTTGTGTTTCCCTATCATCTCCTGTGTTTTCACTGATGCCTTCACCTGCATTCCTGCAGCCAGCTGTCTCTGCTTTTGGAGAGGATAAGACCAGATTTCTGGCTCATGCATATAATGTAACTTCCAAGCAAAATATCAAAAGGTATGTCCTTTGATATCTTCACTGACATTATTCCTGACCTTTATTGGGCGTGTGTAGAAATGTCCTCTTTAGAGACCAGACGTGGCTTTACATTTGGAGCTTTCAACTGCATTTTATACCCTCCCAGCATCTGATGTTTTATTTCCCCATATGAAATCATACCAGAGTTTCAGTAGCCCCTGTGCCCCAACCCATGCACCCTGCTTCACATCCTTCCCTTTTGTGCCAAGATGTTTTGAAACTCACAGTACGAAACATTCAAATAAGCAGTTGTTTGTAGTTGTTTGATGAGGAGAGTTACCTATAAAAAAAATCATAGATCTCGGAAGAACTATCAGTGTACCTTTCTGGCAAAAGTTGTATCATGTATTTAACTACATTAATCTGAAACCAAAAAGCCGTTGTGGCTGGGAATACAATGTGTCACCTACCTGGTCCTCAGGACATGCTTCTGAACATGACTTCACAAATTCTTCCCAGCTAAAACTTCACACGAGTGTTTTCTGTGAGTATTCTCCCCTTCACCTCCTTTCCTGTGCTTCTGTAGTAATTCACAAATGTTTTCTGACCCTAATCTGTTCTCCTTTCTTGGGAACTTATGAGCCTCCTTTTTTGAGTAAATCAATACTTCTCTGTTATGAAATATCATCTGTGTTAGGGTTCTCTGAGGTGAGCTTTACAGAGAAGCAGCAGCACATATTTTATTTTAGCTCATTTCTAAGTGCTTAATTAATTACCATAGAATATTTCATCAAAAACTCAACCCATCAGTTTCAATTCTTTTTGTCATCTCCTATTTGCAGCCCAAATTTACTTAAACACATGAAATTCTGGTACCGGTTCCCACATTTTAGCTGACCTGGACATCCAACTCTAATTTTGTTCCCAAATAAATCCAAAATTCATGAATGAGATTTGTATTCAACACCACTGGATGCTGACTGAATTCAAAGTGCTCTGAGCATACTTCCTGCTAAAACCAGGCAGCAGAGCACAAAATAGAGAAGGTACATTGCTTTCATTTAAACATGCTTCTTGTGTTATAACCCCACAGTTAAAGCACTCTTCCAGTAAACAGAAGTGTTTAACAGTTCACCATCCAGTTTCACTTACATTCAATGACCCAGTGATGAAAAAAGTCTGGGCTGAGGCCATGTCCAACATTTCCTGTAAAAGCCATCACACTGGTCTTTCAGGCAATTCAGCTCAGAAACTCAAGAGTCAGATAGGCAGTAAACAAGAACAAGACTGAACAGCCTGTGAAATGGGTATTCACAAAAGTTGGTGGAGGAAAAAAGATGGATAGATGGACTTGGAATCTAATTCCAAAGGCAGTGTATGTTGAAGTAAACAAACATCAGGAAAAATATATCCAGACTCCTCCATTCCTTCAGCTCTGCCAATGTAATATTATATAGCATCTATATGGAACCTACTGTATCCCATTTGACATTATTTTTTTCTATAGCTTTTTGTTCCTCAACTACAAAAATTCCTATTTGTTCTGTTTCTGCCTGGCTTGGGTGACAGGCCTCAGGTACTCCAAATCTTCCTTTTAATCCTTAGCTCTCAAATTTCTTTTTTTAAAGAACTTTCAAACTCATCTGAATACATTTTTAATAAGGTATATACCACATCCCAAGAGAACTGGTGAATCATTGGATGTGGTTCACATGCAGGTCCTGACATTTATTGGAGCCCCACCACTGTGATGAAGAATGGATTTAGACTGGGTGAGGCCTCTGATGGGAAGACCAAATGCAATACCAATATCTTCTTCCTAATGCCCTCTTACTAACTATGGGTCACATCATGAATCCTGGCTCAGAGTCACCCCTAAACTGCTCAGAAGCCTCAGGGCTTAATTGTCATGTAAAG
Organism: Zapornia atra; assembly: GCA_013400835.1. Classification (NCBI taxonomy): domain Eukaryota; kingdom Metazoa; phylum Chordata; class Aves; order Gruiformes; family Rallidae; genus Zapornia; species Zapornia atra. The sequence continues at coordinate 12,002 of VZTU01035330.1, read as the reverse complement.
TAACATCTTGATCCATTTCACTTCAGTAACTGGAGCTGGAGGACTAAGTTTGCCCTCCTAAATCTTTCAAAAATATGGCATATAATTCTACACCTCATCAGTTGAACATAGCACAAAAGGCAGGGATCTCCTGCTCAGAATCTTTAGGCTCGAGCAGAATTTTCATATATTTATAAACTGGGAAATTTTAGAGAGATGCATATAATCGTTTTATTGAATGATCTTTACCCAAGGAACATGTCAACCTCTCCTCTGACTTTCTCTTTAGCAGACATTATTTTCCTATTGTTGCAATTCATTGCAAAATGCCACTAGCAGAATCCTGCTACTGCCACCACCAGTCACAGGTGCAGCCAGCTGTTCTTTAAATGCTTTGACGAATGGATTGAAGTTGGCGAATCTCCTTCCTTTGTCACTGCAAAAGGTGAAATAATGCCATTTGAAGAGGAATGTATAAGAAATGAGTTGATGTTGAATAACAAACCAGCATAAAAAGCTGAGGGGGAAAAAAAACCCAACAACATATTAAAAAACTGTATCAAAATGGGAACTACTTGTCAGTCATATAGAAAAGGCCTGGAGAAGACAAAATTCAAGACTTTCCCTAGAAGTCATGGCACCCTTTGACTTCAAGCCTGCTACATCATTGTTGCAATATTGGTCAACAAGGGTTTAAAGCAATAAATTTTCCTTGGCAGAAGAAGAAAGAAAAAAAGAGAAGTTTTTCTTCTTTTAAAAGAAAAAAAAAAAAAAAAGAAGCAAATAAGCACAGTAGCTCTGAAAGATACCTTATTCCCCCAAACTACAAATAAAAACCTGGTGTGTGTGTCCCCTTCTGTTTGTACAGTTAACTTTTTTGAGCTATATGTCAAAATGCTGCAGCACACAGCTCTATCAGTAGTGTTCCCAGATGAAACAGCAAAGGAATGTCATCCTATAAATTGTGTGAATGAGAAGCAGATTAGCTCTAAGATCTGGAATCTATTCAGAGCCTTTGTTACAGGAAAGAAGGAAGGAAAGGAGGAAGGAAGGAAGGAAGGAAGCAAGGAAGGAAGGAGCTTGCTTTAGTGCTGCAATATGGAGAACTGAGAAATCTGTCCTGGTGCCCCTGTGTTTGATATAGATATCATACTAGGAGAAAGAAAGGAAGGCAGGTTGAATATGTGAAAGTGTAGAGCTGCAGGGAGGGAGGGCTAAGAAGAATCAATGGGTCATCATTAATCTTCTGAAAGCAAGACTTTCATACCCAGCAGCATAAAGACTTCCTGTGAATATTGAACTTTCTTATTACATAATACACAGGAAAGGAGTAAGGCAGCATAAAGTGAACACAATGATATTAAGATGGATATTATCAGAAATTAGTACAATACCATTCCAGAGAGATTTATGACAGCTGTATAGCTTTTCAGTGGTTAAATAAAAGACCCTTTTGCACAAAACTGGCTGTCGCCTCTGGTGATTGGAAACACATGCATTTTCATTCCACTACATATAACAGAGGCATTTTGCCCCGAAATTGTAAAAGCACACCCAATACATCAGTAATCAACCTGTATCTAATGCTGCATGTAGATCTATGGCAGGTGTGGAAGCTTATGTGGAATCATATGGGCATGTGAATACATCCCATTTCAGTTATAACCTAAAATTTTATGTAGCCATGTAACTCATGTTACTCATGATGAACTTTCCACTATATTTCTCTACGTGCATGACTCACATTTCTGAATGCCACCTCCAATCTCTCTTACTTGCCTCCCTATCCCCACCCCCCTGCCTCATCATCCTTTCTCTTATGGTGCAATGAAGAGAACAAAGTAAAAAAACTACAGATAAGACTCGGGCAGGATATTGAAAGGAAAAAATTGAGGTTGAACATAAAGACTAACCACTGCTTCTTTGTTCCCCTTTGCAATGAGAGTGGCTAATCTGCAGTAAGATTCCTCAAAATCTAGGTGTCTGATGCAAGATTTAGTAGATGGTAATCAATTGCAAACAAGCAGCTAATCTTGTCTTTAGTTGAAGGGAGAAGTTGACTATTAGCAATGGGCAAGTGAGAAGTGTTCCAACTATCTAATCTGCTAGCCTGTCTTCACTTACTTCTGTTTTTTCCTGGACACCTAAAGTATCAGGAAAGCCAGGGTCATTTCACTAGTTAAAACTAACCCACAATGTTTTTCTTGACTTGACTGACTTTTATACCATTAATTTTACTTTTTGCTTTACTTTCTGGGCGGGTTTTTTTGGTGGGGTTTTTTTGTGGGTTTTTTTTTTTGGCGGGGGGGCGGAATATGTTTAGTCCTCATTTTCTGTGTTTATTTTATCTTGCATTTCTTTGGTCATAGCCGCTCTGAATCACCAGATGCTGCCTATTTATGCAATGCCAGCATAAAATCTATTCACTTCAATAAGGGTCTTCCTTTGATACAAAACCACTTAGTTACAAGAGGACAATCACTGTCATTAAAATTTTCACAATCTAAAAGCTGTAAATGTTCAAATAACAATTCTTCTAACATGCAGCAGATAAAAACTGTGCTTTGATTCACATCTTAACACATTGCTAAAGTCATCCCTTTGAAAGATTTACAGCATGATTATTTCCCAGCAGCAGGGTATGCAAGTCTTAATTGAAACGGTTAAATTGACATACAAGAGTTTCAGTTCTATTTTGAGGATATCAGTTTTTATTAATAGACTTCCATACAAACAACATAAAAATGTATGTTGGTCTGTCACCCTCTGGACAAATTATAATCTTAGAGATAAATATTAAAATGTCCTTTCAAAAACTGAAGTCCAAATATGGGTAGGGGAAAAGGATTGCCTGTGCATATATGCACTAAATAGCCAGCATCACATCCTGCAAAAGAAACACGGTTACCCAGGACATGAAATTCTGCCTCATGGTTGTATATCATTGCTGATGGCGGCTATCTGTTATAATGGAAAAAGCATCAGTGATGCATCAGGATCTATCTGGCACGGCACTACGAGGTTCTCAATCACTTGGTCTCTGCAAAGTGACAGCTGTTGCAGCTCATGCTTTTTTCTACAGAAACTTCAATGCACTGGAAATGTCAGGTTACAGCAGCAGCAGCAGGATTTCCATCTATTTATTCCAAGCTGAATATAAAAGAAAAGTCACAGCACAGAACTGACTGCCTCTGATACATTAAAAGTGTTTCTCTTTTTCCAAAATGCTATCAGTGCCTTTATTTCTTTTTTTAGGTAATGCAAGCAGCATCTCAGTCAAGATCAGAATCGCCGCCTGGGTCCCACAAACCTGCATCAGCCTGAAAAGTTTCAATCATGAATCAACCTGCGTCACCTCTCCCTTTGGCTACAGCCAGTGCAGAAAGCTTCCTCTGGTGTGGTGTGACTCGGTTACACCCAGCCTTCAGTGCTGTCCTGCCTGCTCTGTCCCCAGCGCCTGTCCCTCTCTCTCCTGGGACTTTGGGGATAAGTTAAGACACACGTGCCTCAAAAGGGTGAGGCAAACAATGGAAGGGAACAGAAAAAAAAAGATTCTGGTGGTATCTCAGGATAGGAAGCATTGTTACTTAGATTATTCTGGTCACTGTTATCTGATTTTAAAGCATTTTACATTTTAGAAATAGCAACATAGGCAGAAGCCTTTTTTTGATTTGTAATAGTAAATATGGAAACATGAGGGTAAGCAAGGAGCACTGCTGTTCACTACATCGCGCTTGGTATATGGAGTGAATATCCAGTATTTTCCAGTGACACACCCTGATAAATATGCATTGAAAACGTGAAGCTTCTCTGTTTTCCCTTCAAGTGGTCCACTGTAACTTAATGAAAGCTTTTTAGTTTGATTTTCATTAACTGGCTGGTATTGCTTTTCCTTTTTCTTTTTCTTCAAAAAGTCATTATATCTGTCTTTTGAAACGAGAGGTTTATCTCCCCAACACTACCACCCTTCACAAAATATTAATACTTTGCAGTGCCTTCATTTGGAAGGCCAGAACAATTTTTTATATATAGCCTCAAGGAGAGGGAGGAGAGAGTAAATCAACATTAATGATTCATTTGTAGCCAGCCCTCGGTATATGAGATTATATTCTAGGAGTGAATTTTTCTTTAAAATAACATATTTAGAGCTGCTACAACCCCTAAGGTGCTCACACTATTCATCAAACACCCAAATAGAACCTCCTAAGAAGAACCACTCAGCATTCTGATATTTCATCTTGTTTATGTGAGGTGGCTGAGAAAAGTGCTCTAATTTAAAGCAAGAGCATTATACTTACAAACAACAGCTCCTCAACATTTTCACCTTCTTTCTTAAGTTGAAAGGGTGGATTGGGGTGGACTTTGCACTGTCAAAGTCACACAATAAATCATGAGTTGTAATTATCAAAAATCCAACTGAAAGAGAAGACCATGTTGTTGGCACAGTGAGCCACCTCAAATGGCCCTTACAAAGGTTCAGAAAGATTTGGGGTACATCAGGAGTGGGCATTATGAATTCATCCCATCAGGCATAGTGCCTGCTGAGTCAGGGTCGTGCAGTCCCAGCAGCAGTATCAGTTCAGTTCTAGACTGCACCTTGACGAGGGTGCTGCCGGGTACACACGGCTTAAGTCACAGTATTGCACTGGCAATCATACAACCACATTTTGCTCTTGATAACTTCAACACACCCCGCTCTTCCTAAAGGAGTGTCCACTCACCTCACCCTACCTAAATGGTGTCGGTCAATGCAGTCTGCAATGGCTGTGACTTAAACAATCCTTCTGATGACTTTTAATTTCCATTTGGGAATGGGATAAGCTTAATTCAAAGTGGAGAACCCCACAGAGAATGGGTTCAAATAATCTGCTTTTAATAGAACAACAACATATGAATTAATTTTTTTAACTAAATACTGTAGAAGACATAGAATAACAATTATTAGCTGGAGCGAGACCTTATAGGAGGATTGTCAACATTTTTTTCTCAGAGTACAGTTGAAGATGTTTCATTCTAAAGGTTTCTTGAAATACCACATCCACAAAACTTGCTCCATTTGAACCGAACACATTTTAATTCAGTTTTCTTTGAGATAGGGCAATTGCTTCTGAAAACTTTGTCTTTGAAAAGGTTAAACTATTTTCCGGTTATTTATGAAGCATTTCACTTAATTAAAATCTTAGGTTTTGACAACAGAAAGTACTTGCATTTGATGACACTGCAAATTATTTATGTAAAAGTTGTTTACAAGGTATTATTAAAGTCTCCTTTCATAAGCAGGGGAAAGGATGGCACCTGAAAAAAAGAAGTAATAGGTGTCAACACAGTCATGGTAAATACAATTTGGAAATAATTGTAGTGTCATCTGGGTCATATTTGTGCAATAGACATTTTCAGCAATATTAATTATAGTTTATTTTATCAGATATTTCCATAGATTTGCTTTTTTAAAAAGATAGTAAGGAAAAATCTTCATATGTGTGTTCACATATTTGGAAAGAGAAAAGCTGCATCTGCAATTTTGTATATGATTCTAAGAAAATACTAGCTTAATAGCTTCTTCATTTGAATCACTCTGGAATCTTAAATCCATTTATAACATGCCAAACAGAGTTCTACAGGAAGCATTAAGGATCACTGGCTAATTTTGACACTGCATGAATTTTCATACAATTTTTAAAGGTGAGAGTCAATATAAAAAGTTGTGAATGACTTTGATGAATCATGCAGTGTATTTCCTGAGAAAACGATGAGGTGAAGTAGTTGGTAGAAGGAACAATTGGGAAATCCACAGAATATTCACTTCTTTACAAACTCTTATGATTCCTTTGGAATCTAAAAATCCACAGAGAGCAGACCCAGCATCCTTGTAATGTTTACTTCGCAAAATGCAACCCTGGTGTGACAAAAATAAACAAACAAGGGCACGCATTTCAAAAAACCTGAATCCACTAAATCATCCACATTATTCAGAGCTATAATAAGAAGAAAAAGCATAAATGGCCACTTATAAGCTAGGATTTGAGTTCATCCCAACACACACACAAAAGGATTATGTTTAGAACATAGGATAGGTGCCCAGAGCTCTTTTCTGTATTGAACAGGAGCTGCTTCAGCAAGAGTCCAGGTAGGTCAGATCAGGCCAGGAAAAGCTTCCAAACAGCTTTGGTTTATTTACCTGCTTAGACTCTCCTACATTTTGAAAGAAAAACCATGCAGGTATACTATAACCATCTGATGAAATACCATGCCCATTCGTTGTAACGCAGAGAAGTTTCCCTCACCACAAACCACCCCCCCCAAGAGGTTGCTGACACAGCTCTTTAGGTCAGCTAACATTCGTGCACACTCTTTTAAGTTCCAGCCAGTCAGGAGCAAAGCTCAGGCTTTCCACATGAGGTACTGGCAGCCCATTTTGTTCTGCATGGGTATGAAAAGAAAACCAGGATGATGTATAACCCAAGCAAGGTTTACTCACACAGATCAGTCACATTAACCAAGCCTCTGTTAGAAACTAATAAGCCCGCAAGCTGCTCCAGTATCCTTCCAGCTAGTTTGCTGACCTTTTCAGTGACCAAAACTCCCATTAGAGTTTTTCAAGAACTCAGAAGACTCCTTGTAGTCTGCCTATTTTAGCAAGGAAGAACTGAACAGGGAGATGGAAACACAAGCTAAAACTGCGGCTGGAGCCAAGGATGCAATCCCAGCGAGCACAATGCATGGAGAATAGCTAAGCAGGGTGACAGAAGAGTAAGATTTCTGCAAGGTATTTACAGCACACGTCCTGCAAGTCATGGATTGGCGAGACAATCACACCAGCCAAACACAGAAGTTGAATTCAGTGGCCTAAAATCAGGCACCTACCTAAAAGTAAATGTAAAGTACCCTGCCTGATCTCCAGAAGGGTTTGGGTCCGCTACAGGTCTTCTCTGTTTTCCATATCTTTTGACCCCGTATCTTCCAAACCTGAGATGCCTCAGGTACCCTACAGTGTTAAACATCTGCATCTAGGCCACTGAATTCCCTGTCATATTTTACAATAATGTTTTAATGTTACATATATATATATTTATAAATGTAATGTATTAATTTTAAGAACTTCTGATTTTGTCATATTTTATGAACATTTTAATACTTTGTTTTAAAAGACCTTTGGAAAATCTTGCTAGGTATTTATTTTCCAAGGAAATTGAAAAATACACTTTCTTTTCAGAAACCTAGCTGTTGGTCTCACAACTTTCCCTTTTGAACCATTGATTCACATGGAAAAAAACCCAAATTTTATCACAAGGGTTATGATTCTATAAGGAGAGTAAGTGACACAATGAACATGTGCTATATCACTGGCATACCTTGCTGCTACAACACCCAGGCTTTTAAAATAGCTCTCAAAAGCAGATTTTGAAGATCGGGACTATATTCCCTTTACTCACAGCTTTGAAAAAGAAGCACATTAGAAAATGAGAGTGCCAGAGCTGCTGTTACTGGGTCATTACTGCAGAAAGACCTTTTTTTTTGTGTGGCTGTTGTTAAATAAGGCACAGCAAACCCTAAGGCTTCATGTTCTCTAGCCCTGCACACGCACGTCTGTGCCATCTGTAACACCCACACACATCCTGTGTATCTTTCTAGTACCCTACATCATACAACTTCTGAAGAAATCATACCTAGGGAGTCAGATATTCACCATGAGGCAGACAGGGCTGCTCCAGCAACAGCACTGTGAGTCATGGCTTCCTCAGTGCCTGAATCATTTGGGCAGCTGCAGCAGTCAGAAACCAGTACCACTTTTTGGGAATAGGTAGATTCCTGCTATTTCCCAATGACACTTTGTGTTTTTCACTCTGACCATCACTTTAAGGGGTACACAGGAAAGGACAGATTGGCTCAGTACACAGGAGATGTGTCCGATGTTTGGCATTTTCTAAAAGAAGCAGTATCCAGTGAGAGTAGGAAGGTCCAACTCTTACTCTTCTTCTTTTACTCTACCAGCTGGCTGAAGTCATTCCCAAAAAAAGGCACATCTGAACAGCCAGGTTAAGAAAGACTGGAATTAACAACCCAAGTGGATTTTTAAAACAATGCAGTAAGCTGTATCTAAATCTTGCCAAATTAGCACAATGTCTCTGAACCTGACAGCCCATTGTACATTTTACAGTGGAAGTATTGGCCAGGTGCCATAAAAAGAATGGGAAAAGCTGGAACATTGAAAACACATAAAAAATTATCTGAGGTCTGATCGTCCTCCAGTCTAATGAAACAAAATGTTTTGGCAATATATTCTTACAGATCAGCCAAGAGGTTCCCTGGCAGCTCAGATTTGCCTTGGCCTCTCTTGTCACCTACACATCTCAGCAGTTCCAGGGTGTCAGCAGGCAGGATGCTTTTGAAAGGTACCAGTTGAAACTTATCAGGGAGCCCCAGGACATGCTGTCTAGCAGTTCAAGTGGATTAGATATACAATATTAAGGTGTCTGACAGCAAGTTTTCAGTTACAGTGGGGCATTTTCTCCTTAAGATCAGCAACTGTCTGGTATGTACGTGCAGAAGAAAAAAATGCACTTGGCCTTAAATGTATTATATACATATATATGTATATACATGTAAAAAATAGACTCACACACATATATGAAAGGGTGGTTTCTGTTTTACAAATTATCAGGCAATACACACATAAGCAAGCCTTGATTAAGAGCCTGGATAACACGCTGGATTTTTAAAGGGTTTTAGGCAAAAAGCATGCTGAACAATCCCAAAGGAAATCCTCCTCCAAACCAAGCTGGCACTGATGTAATGTCAGCACGGTCATTTGCATTGTGCAAGAGCAAGAGCGAAGTATGGCTCTCCAGGTTTCTTTGCCTGACTAAAAGGAAGTATAGCAGATCTCAGATAATTCTGCTGAGCTTGCTGCTGTAAGATGGTTTTTGAGATATGCTGCACGCCAATACGCATGGGGTTTTCTCTGCATTTACACTAGATGCAACAGATCCTGATGCCTGTGATATTGTTTTCTACATGTTTTTATACACTGTAATCACAGTTGTAACAACAGAGCTAGCATAACATGTTCAGCCCTTTAATGAAAATAGTTTCGCATTTCATTCAGGGTTTCTCAGCAATGTCAGTAATACAAAGTCTTGCTATCCTTTATCAGCAAAGTGACTTGCTGGTAATATTTAGCTGTGTGGCAGCCATAGAGCAGCTCCCGAAAGCATTACCCATCACTCAACAAGCTTTCCCTTCTGCTTCATTTGCATCAGGCAATGATGTCCTTTTTCCACCAAGTAAATGCAAGCACAGTCAGATGAGAAGAAAAAAAAGGAGGCATTTTGTTTCCTAGAGATAGAGCCACCTGCTACCTGCATGGGTGGAAGGACACAGAATAAAGGTAAAATTTAAAGTGCTGGTGCCACTGTCTCTCCTTAGTGGCAGAGACCTTGTCCAGGTTCTGTAGCCAGGCTCATCCTGGAATGGCTGTGCTAGAGGAGCTGCTCCTACCTGGTGTTACCAGGCAGACATAAGCTGCTGTCACTAATGTGAAGCTCCTTAGGCATCCTCTTCAGCATGTGATGAATTTGCAACCCCTCCACCAACATGCTGCTCCAGGCAACCATTTATTTTCCTTGGGCTTAATGTCAGCCCTCAGTAATCTTATGGATGGCATTCATCCCTTTGCTGAGCTACTGGCTGCTATGAGATGGCCTGGGGTCTTATCCTCTATATGAAGCCTTCTTACTTCCATGGTGATGTGTATTGCATCTAAATTCAGCATCAAGATAACTGGGAGAATATTTGGATATTATAATAGAAATTATGCTGTATGCCCTGTTCCTTCTCTGATGGCTACAGGCAACAAACAAGACACTGGGTTTCTCAGAAGGACAAAAAGAACATTCTCATCCCTTGCTGTTCAAGTGGCTTCACTTTCTATAATGTAATGAAAGATTAATTGGGTGAAGAAGGCAACAAATTAATTAATCTACAGCTCCATAGATAGAAATTGAATGACAGTCCAGGAGTAATTTTGTGTTTGAAGTGCTCATTGTGTATTTTACCCCAAATCTATTTTATTCAATTGCAAATGGAAGAAAACTCCATCCTGAGAGATGACCCCCATCCCCTCTCTCTCCAAGACAGACTATGAGAGGGACAGCATCTTTTCAGGGACACCTCACTATTCTTATAAACTGTACACTATGGTGCCCATTCTAGAAATTAAAACAAAAAAAATTGGCATAATTGAGTTTTTCAGTATCCAAGTGTCCTTTGCGAATCTGGGCTTATGTCATTTTCTTCTTCAAAAAACAGTGCAATTTAGTACAAAAAGACATTTACTTCTTCACAGTCAAAAAAAGTCTTAAATCCATTTCAATTAATAGGAAAGTGGGAAAATGTTAACACTGGCATTGTCTGATACTTATTACAAAGCAGAGAGCAACGATTTTTTTCTCCAAATTGTGATAACACGATACTGAGCCCACTAGCCATATAATAATACTGTAAATATAGGATAATCGACAATCTGAGTAGAATGTAACCCCGGGATAATTATGCACTTCTCTATATCTTTAAAACAAAGCCTTATCTTCACATCTAAAAAGTGGAAGTTACATGGTAATTATTCTTTGAATTACTTTGTAACTGGTAGTATAATTATCAAGTAATCTGCATGAAAATAATTAGGTATTTACATAGTCTTTGCAACGTAATTACAGAGTAGTTGGCTGATTATGCAGCGTGTGCCTTGTAAGAGAAAGTGATACCAAAAAGACAAAAAACCCTATAAAAATACTTGCAATTTCGAGTAAAATAAATTAAATCTAAAAACCCCCTTTTTTTTGTATTTTACATGAATGTGCACATGTACATATAGGTACCTGTGTGTGTGCATGAGAAGGTAGAAAACAATAGAGATTCAAATAGAGATAGAAGAGTGTACAAATCACAGCAGCAGTCAATTTCTCATATGGAAAAAAAACTTGTAGAGGCAATCATTTTCCAAGTCATAAACTTCTCTCACAAGACAATAAGAATTTCTTCCATAATTCACAACCGCACTCGCCTGTCCATTTCAAAAGCCCATCTGCATTCAGAGATGCTTAATAAGTTGGTAGAAACAATATGAGGATACAGCGATTGTTTAAAAACAATTACTCTGGCTGACTTTTACTCTGATTAAGTGTCACCTGGAAAAATTAATTCACGGTATATTTTTTGTTTTAATTTTAAAGACATTATGAATTATCTAATTTTTTTTTTTTAGAGAAAAAAATATGCTAATAGAAATAGTTTGCTTTTGTTGTGAGTGAGGCAGCCCAATAATTGATTTTGATCCCTGGTATACATCTGCACCTTCTGCTCTGGCTGTACAGTTCTCGTCACAGTCAATTATCAGATGCAGATCCTGCAACAATGGAGATTATTTCTTAAGTAGAAAGTCATTATTTGGTAATCATTTGCATTAAAATAGCAATACAGAGTGAATAGAATTCAAGTGCTCCAAACATTATATATTATATATTTATATATGGTCACAAAGCGAATTATAAATGGACAGGAGCAAGAAGACTCCTTCAATATTACAGATAACAAACAAGCACAAGAAAAAACAGTATTTCATACTTGTGTCTGTCTCATCAAAGGAACCAATTGCTATTTTTACACTTCTCCCTTATTAAATTGTTTTCTTCTTGGTAGCTTTAGCCTCTGTTTCTCTAGGCCTACCTCATCTATGTCCATCAGTATTATGAAATCAATAAGAATTTTTTTCCTGTGAATGTTTAAGGCTGCAGACCATTTATGATCATCTAGGTTGACCTTCTACATAACAGAAACCAACTCCTTCTTGTATCCAGTCCAAACCGATGTGTTAAACCTCTTCTTTAGACAAGATGATTTTCCTCTTTTTGCTTGTTTACTTGCTCTTTACTTAGGGAATTCCTCATCGCTCTTAAAATTAAATCATATAATCATAGACTCATAGAATTCTTTTGGTTTGAAGGAACCTGAAAGATCACCTAGTT
>VZTU01035317.1:0-16052 GCA_013400835.1 Zapornia atra | reverse complement strand
CTCTCAGAACAGAACTCAACTCTTGTTGTTTAACAAAGTATGTTGTGCCATCACTGCTATGCCCTTTTCTTTCTGCAATACCCCCTCTTTTCCCAATAAGTTTCTGTGTTGAGAACAAAGAGGGAGAACAGGATTTACCACATGAATACTTACTATTGTATAAGATCCTCCTAACTTCACTAGCAAAACCCAGCCCTCAGCAATGACACTTCCTACTAAAAAGAAGTGTTGGAGTCAACAGATGATCTTCAGAGCAAAATCAACAGCTTGACATGTCTTGTCAGTGCTGGGAAACTGCAAGTGTATGAATCTGACTGCATAGCCTAGTGGTTTTTTTTTTTTTTCATAAGAAGTGTTTGTCCCAAGAGATCCTATTGCTATTTCAGTATTTTGCTGTATTACTCAAAAGAATACAGCTCTCTTAAGAAGTACATTCAGCTGCCTGGTTGTCCTTAGGAAGTCAGATGCATTTCTCATATAAATGCATTAGTACTTACCTAAGATATGCATGTAAAGAAAAAGAAAGATATACTTACTTCTGTCTGATATGAATGCTCAGGATATACAGTTTAAAGATCTGAAAACACTAAGATGGTATGTATTTTTACTTTTAGTTGAATGTGACCTTTCAAAGTACTGATTATTTCTCCAAATACCTTCAAAATGTGACATCTCTATTGTGTAAGATCTCTTCAATAATCCACAGATTCTCAATGACTTTATTTGGGGTGGGGGGAAGAGAGACAGACAGGGAAAGAGGGGAGGAAGAAATATGATGCTTGTTCAAAAATGTTTTAAAAGCTTACAGAAATCACTTTAACAGCATTCAATATTTCTAAACCATATCAATGTGTCTGTTATGTACAAAGAATTAAATACAAACTACCAAATTATGAAGACGGCGTGAGTCCTTTTTAAACAATTCAATGTGGTATAGGCAAAGCTGAGATTTTGTTTGTATAAACTCATCTTTTTTTAACCAATTGTTTAATAAAGACAGAATTCCGCAATTATTTCATGTGCAAAAATAAACACATGGCTATTAAACAGAGCAAATATTTGGGTTTTAAAAAGAAAATGTTTTAAAATATTGCATATATTTGCAAATGTTGTACATATTTAGTTTANGACCTAATTTAAGATTGCCCACATTCAATTTAATTTCTTGTTTTGGATTCAGATAAGCAGCATTGAATTTTCTTAATTTGTTTACAGCTGATGCTTTGCTTAACTGACATAATACAGTAACCAGCTCATAACGGTCTCCATACCACAAAGGTATTAATGAGTTGAGGATGCTGGTAAAAATCTTGAAGAACAGTGTATCTTACTTTTCTTTGCTTTTGTATTATGTTATAACCAGGAAGATCAGACTGTAGTAGTACCTTTTTCTTGCCTCATGCACTGAGTTCTTCCGAAATTTTTCCAAGTGTAACACCCCAGTGTATAGGTTCGTGAGCAAGCCTAAGCTGATGGAAATGCATCAAGGTTGATCTATTTACGGTGGAAATTTTCTTGTCCTTTTTGTTGTACATTCGTAATAGTTAGCGTTTGTCATCCTTTTGTATTTGTATTACCATAAGAGCAACCCTATTCAGGGTCTTGACAGGAAAAGAAAGACAAAACCCTTCCTTTAGACACCTTCTTTCACAGGAAGTTTGACAGTGAGTGGAGAAACGTAAAGAAGGCTAAGAAGCTGAGCAAACCATTTATTTTGGGAAATAAAACCAAAAATAACGGAATAAGATCACAACAATGGTGTGTCCAAAAGATTTAGTATTTTGGTTATGCAATAATCAAGCAATAGCATTATAATCACGGTTGAGATTAGCAAGCTAATATTTTCTAACTTACTGAAGTTAGTCAAGTCAACAAAATGGAAGCATCAATAGCTTTGAAAAAAAATACAAATCAAAAAAAGCTGAGATGTGAGGGAAGTAAATACATTCCACTCACCATGTGCAATCGTGTGGCTGTACCTTCACAGTCAGTGGCTTCAGTTATGGGCAAGTATCTGAATCCCATTTAACTTTTTAAGTTCTGTTTAGCATTTGACCTCCCAGAAATTTTTATAAGTCAGAATTTAATACCAATAGGAAGTCAGGACTTAGACACAATAAGGCAAATCCCTGCTTCCTACTACAGAAATCTTAGCATCAAAATGACTGCAAAGCAGTCTAAAAGCCAAGATATTGAAACGGAAGAGGGAAGTCAAGAAGAACAGAATAGGTTGGTAAGACAACCAAACAACCAAACAAAGCAGTTCCAGGTCAATTGAGACAGTCTTTAAGTCCTCTAAAGCAAAACATTTTCTGTAAAAGGAAATTATTCAGTTTGATCTGCTCCTCCCAAAAAATTATCAGAACTAAATTTATTTTAAGATGTTCAGCAGCAGATAAATTTATACCTGCCCTCCTATATTTCACATTTGCATTAGTAATTCATCATTGTACATGATACTAATGTCAAATGCTATCATACACCAAAGGACAATTCTCTGCCAACTAATAATTATTAAAGAAGATACTTTTAATAGTATGGCTACTTAAGAATGCACCTATGAGGAAGATTATGAGCTGCCAATGATTTTCAGATAGATTTTTGTCAGTTATTTCTCTTTCTGCCTTCAAGAACCATCACTAGAAATCAAAACTCTAGGTTGCAGGACTGGATAGTAGATGGATTCTGTTAATATAATCAATACAATCATTAAATCACATGTATTTATTTTTCTGGTAAGAAAGTATTGACAATTCCTCAAGTAAGCCAGCTGAACTTATATTTAACCTCAATATAGGTTTTTTTTCTAATGACTTTATTGATTATTTCTTTGGGGTTTGGAGATGAGGGTGGGTTTTTTGTTTGCTTGTTTTTTAAAAGAACAGCATAGGAGAAGAGCTGGTCCAGTATTTCTATGCTTAATCAAGTCTGTTTCTTGTCTTTTATATATTTGTGCCATAAGTTTCCAATTAAGTTAACAGGCACTTTCCTTTCAAAGCATAGAGAGAAAGTTGGTACTAGCCTTGTTGCAAATCCATGCTCTGCAACAGATATCCAGTTATACCTGCCATCTAAACATGTTAGTTTAGATGAATTTAGGTTGAATTGACTTGTCTCTTCAGCTCATAAAATTTAATACACACCAAATTAATTTCAGTGGGACAGGGAAGAAAAGAAGAATTGCCTGGGATAGCTCAGTGATACTTACTTCTCATCATATGAAGAATGAGAGGAATGTACCCAAAATTGAAATGTTAACTATTGAAAATCAAACCAGTAAAGTTATACACAAAACCAATAACAGTATTTAATACATGTGTTTATGTAAGACGAATATATTCAAAGTTACATAATGTACATATCATTTTAATGTCAAACGCATACTATTGTCTCTTCCTCTGGTTTACAAGGTTTAGTCCCTTTCTGTAAGTGAAATTGTAACTAGGCAGTATAAAAATATTAGCAACCAGGAAAAATGTTCACTGAAAAGCCTCAGTAGAAAGAAAAGAAAAGAAAGATCATGATAAATACACCAAAGCAAGTTGTAGTGTAGAGAGAAACACTCTAGTAGTCTTTTTTTCATAAAGCACTCTGCTAAACCAGCAATGAAGCATACAGTGAAAGTGGAGAGAGCAAGCAGTTTTTTAAATGTTGAAAGGAAATCCTCTATGTATGCAAAATTCACCTGTAGAAGTCTTTGTCACAAGTGTGGCACTGAAGCAAAAATCTTAAAAGCAATCCAGCACAGGACTAAGCATTAACAGTTAGGACAATGAACAGCCACGCTTCCAGTTAGTCTTAATTAATTTAACTACCTTGATGTTATTAATCCTCAGGCTTCTAAGAACTAGTCATCACCTCAGTGGTGAGGATCAGAAAAGAAACTCCCTGTAAAAAGTTATTTAGCAATACAAGTTCTTAGACTGATCTCCAAAACACTTTATAGTGTCCATTTTGTAGTACAGACTGATTTGAACAAGCATGGTATGTCCAATATTGTATTTGGAAGTAGGATACGTATTTATTTTCAGATTATAGATTTTATTATTTGTTATGAAGCTCATGCCTTTTATTTTCAAAACCTGTTTCAAAATTCTAGGTCCTCTTATCTACAGGTTTAATTATAATAGGCTTCGTATTAGAAAGATTTCATATTACATTGCTTTCTTCTCCACTAGTATTTTTATATATTCTGATTAAATCTCTTTTGATATTTACCCTTCTGAACAATTAAATGTATATCTGAACAAAATACGTAAGAGAACTAAATGTATGGAATGTATTTATTATACATTAATTTCTTGCAGTACCTTCTTAGTCAAGACAATTTCCATTTGTAATTTCGGGAGGGGGAGGTGTCTATAAATAAAAGTAAAAATATGTTTCTACCAAGATTTTCCAAAAATTCAACATTAATGAAAGGGTACTGATTTCTGTAACAATTTTTATTATAATTTCTCCATTTAACAATTATACTAATAGAACTGAGAGTGACTAACCTCTAACTTCTTCTAGACTAAGTTTGAGCCTGACAGCAATTTCCTTCTCATCTCACACATTCTCATATTACGCTATTTTCTTCAGTTTAACCTGTATATTTAAGCAGTACAACAGACACTAGCCACTAATACTTCCAACCTATCTGTGGCTTCGTTATACTGACAGCCTCTGGTCCCAAGCGATGATGAACCTTTGCCACCAAAGCCACTACACCCCTCTCTTGCTAGCTAAATTAAATAATATTGTTACTTATAAGAAAGAAGCAGATTACAGTTACTGTGGAAAGCAAGGCATGGTTATGTAAACAAGGTCATTATATCTTGCAGTTCCCATGATTTAGAACTTTCTAAGGCATGTGCTAACTGTCTTTGCGGTCATTCAGAGCTCGTGACACTTCCTGAGACCAATTTTATTCTGACAGACATCCATATTTCCTGCAAAGTGTGGGACTGGGATAGCCCTCAGTTATGGTAAAACGACACTGCTCATCTTCCAATCATTGCTTTAATTCCTCTCTTTCTTTCACTGCCTTGTGAGACAGCTGTTTGCTATGTGCCTGAGAAAGAGAGCTATCTCCACTTCGAAGTGTTTGCAGAACTTCTCTGGCTGGCAGGCCTGGGACACAGAGAAGCTTGTGACAAAGATCAGGACCTGCAACGCGGCTTGTCTTTCTCTGACACTCTGGTCTCAAGACAAGGAAAAGGTTCATCATTCTAGAAATTTCTGCGGTTGAGGAAAGACAGAGTTTTACTCCCTGCTGACTAGGTTTTCCTGAAAGTTGACAGCTTCATCACAAACTCCTCTGTGCGTTGGAGCTGGTCCCCACCGTAGAACCTATTCCTGGCTCTGTGTTCCCCTAGACACTGCATGTTCCAGTAGATTCTTCAGGGATTGGCCTTGCAATTCATTGTAAGATGGTTTTAAATCAAACAGCATTTCTTTGGCAATTCTATAGCAAAAGAGAAAAAAGAATGAAATAGCAGACAAAAATAACCTTGTCTGGGTGCATACTGTGGGAAACATTTTTAGGCAATGCATATTATGGAAAACTCACCTACCAGGTGCTGAAATATTCACTTGGACATGCAGCAAGCCACAAGCCAGTCCCATTCTCAGAATCTTGTCAAAGCAGCACGACACTGTCTGAAGGCTAAAACCACTCACGCAGTTTCAAGATCACCTGCGCTAACAGACGTTTGGGGCCTTTGGAGTCCTCACAGCATTTTAGGGTTTCAAGTGGGCTAGCCAAGTTAATTAATTCCTTTGGACCACATCATTCATAAAGAAAAATGACATTGCTTTTCAAACAGCTGACGTCTTGATTATGTTTTTTTTAAGTCCCTCAAATGCACAGACAGGAATACATTTCTTTTTTATGAGCCTTCTGGTTTTCACGGCAATACTATTATAATGTTCTTTGACAACTGACAACTGATGAGCATAACCAGCTCATCATTCTGACCTTATGAGTTTTGCAAACTAACATTAGGCAAATAGGTGGACAAAGTGTACAATGCAATTAATTACATAAACCTCCCAAATCTATATGAAGAAAGACCATGAATCACAATGCCATAAATACTTATTGTCACTTATGCTTAAATACCTTTGAATCTTAGACGTAATCACAACAGACAGTCAGTTTAATGACCCTGAAAAACAGCTATGGTATTTACAGAAATAGAGAATAGACATCCACAGTTTGTTTCCTTCCAGTTCCTTTGTAATAGTGGCAAGGTGCCTGCTCAGAGGCTGTTCAGATGCCTAACCCTACATAAAATATAGTGGTTTTGCATAAGTTGCATGCCAGAAAAGAAAAAAATATCTTTTTGATAGTGTCCTATCATGTGCCAACCATGCCACATTGGTGCCACATGCCTCTTTTCAAAGGATTGTATCAGTCCATATTTAGCTACAGAAAATAGCTTACATATTTCTTGTAAACAGCATATTTTCAAACCAGAAGTGTTGTGTATAGCTGGTTAACACATAATAATAAGAATGGCAACTCCTGAATAAACAGCATATGAGTATTTACCCTCTACCCCAATCAAGAAATAAATAGGACTTCAGAAAACATAGGTGCAGTAGATGAGCTTAATACATCCGACTAAGAAATTGTAAAGTCACTTGCTATCCTACAGTTTGTGGGTAACTTGCTTCTTCACGTGCATCTGGTTTTGATGTGGTATGCAAACTATCACTTATGATCATTTTATTGCTAATCCACCTCTCCTTGAGCTAGGTATACACTTCAACCCTTTCTCATACTGTGCATTAAAAATTAACAATTAACAAGACCTGTACTGCCGAAGGGTGTGCCTGTGAATGCGCACGAGAAAAGAACCTTCTCTAATTAAAATCATACCAAAACACAATTGTTCTTGCAAAGACAATAAGAAAACCATTTTACCTATAGCACAGAGTAGTCACACATCTTAATGCACTATTGGATAAAATCCAAATATTTGCTGATGAGAGCAACTACAGAAGTTACATAATGGGAATTGATCAGGTCTCTTCCACCAATCAACAAAAGTCAACCAGAGCTATACCAAGGTACAGGATCAATATAAGGCACAAGACTTGACATCAAGGTGTTATCTACCCATTATTTATTCAAATTATATAAATGTACATTTATATTTGAAACACATTCTTGAGACAGATGAATGAATATCTGATCAGAAGAACGAGTTATACATATGTTTACATTAAAATCCAAACTTCCTGCCTAAAAGGTAGGATGTTTGAAACTGGGTTTTGAGACCTGTCCACTCTAATGCAGTGCAGAGTTTGTTTGGAAAAAAATTGTTGTATTGAAATCTACAACAAATTCATGTTGGTCAAGTGGAATATATATCAGATGCTTCCAAATGGAAAGGAAGTAGCTTGTCCCCAGATAGCTCAATGTTTAACTAATCCCTCCAATATCACTATAATGATATCATTTCCTTTATATCATTACAGCTGTAGCTGCAAGATGATAAAGTATTTGTTTACTGAATAGCCATATAAATACTGATTACTGCCTTATGCCTTCAGTGTTCAGACCTTCTTGATCCTTCTCTGGCAGATTCCCAGAATATTCCAAATAGTATCTTGCAAAATGTCATCTGGCCCAAAACAAAGCCCAGTTGTCTATCTCTTCTCCAGAGCTCATTAAACTGTTTGTCCAGAACAGATTTCTCATTGTCACCCGGGTATTCTAAGAGTTAAGCATCAAGTCTTTAAAAGGCACCACTATTTTTAGATATTACAAACTCCTATTACATAGTTTCAAAAGTATTAGCCTTATCAGCTGTTCTTTAATGGAAGCAGCACTTATACAATTATGTCCGCCTTCTCCTAAAAGCTTGCAATCTATAGAGCGAGGGGGAAAAAAACACAAGCCTGAAATGCTTGCTTTTCTTTTCCATCCAACATTCTTATTTCAGTAAAACTGCATTGTACACTAAATGGCAACAATTACTGCATGCCACTGAAAGGCCAGACTATAACCATTATTTTTTCAGCTTGCATTAAAGTTTTAGCACAGGTACCTGAGCAAAACACAGGTTTGCAACTGTCACAACAGGTGCACTGTATGCAATGGTCTATTAAACTAATAAAGATTAGTAAAGTAAGTGCAAAATTGTATAATGCTATAAGGCTAGTAAAATGTCTTCTGAAAGTATAGCACTTATGATGCTGTCAGCCTATTGACTGGTGTGAGATAATGACTACTTTTCCTGAGAGCTGAAAGTACTCAGCTTCTCACAAGTCCCAGCGCTTGGTCAGTTAAATAACAAACATCTGGTTTCAGAAGCAAGTCTTTACTCCCTGAGCATCTGGAGCATTAGTGCAGGGACTCCAGAAAATGAAGAAAAGGCTGTTGACTTTTGTTTTTCTTTTCCTCGTGTAGAAGGGCACGTGCTAGGCATGACTGAAAGCATGTTGCATTAAAATAATGAGCAGGTTTGCTTTGCTAACAGGTGACTAGGAAACCCAGAAGACATATTCCCAGAGTAGCAGATAGAAGTCATATCGTAAAAATTCATCAGTACTTTCTACTGAAAATAACCTTGCTATGAGTTATGTTTACAATAGAGTTATTTGTAAAAATCATAAGCATTTCTCTGTAGAAGCATAATGGTTTTCCTAAATGTTGAGTTAAATTGTCTTAGCTTATCTTAAACTTTTCTTCGGAGAGGGAAACTCCATTTTCTCAGTAAGTCTGCTTCTTCTCCTGTTCCTCCCTACTGATTATTAACCTCTCCAATATGGTCACTTTAAGTGGTAGCCCCTCATTAGTAGTTATATCTTGATGTAATCAGGAACAAGGACCAGATAAAAGCCACACACAAGGTATCTATGAAAGGCCTTTTCCTAGGGATCAGATAACTTCAGAGGATCCATGCAGGAACAGCAACACCTATGACATGTAATTGCCTCCAGCACAGGCAGCAAGTTGTGAGAGACATTCACCTTATGCTCTCTCTGCTCTTTTGGAGCAACCACAACAGCAGCCTAAAGCCAGTAAAACAGCTGAGACAACCCACAGGTCCTGGCTGTGTGTGTTCTTATTATTGCATCTACTCAGTTTGAAACTGCAGTCGTGGGTGAGTATGGGACAAGGTGCAGAAAGCCAAATCTCATCATGACAAATGAGTAGACCTTCAAAAAGCTGACAATACTCTCACTTCATTTGAGCTCGGCATTGAACCAGGGCTTTTGCACACCACCTGTGACTCATCTCCACAGTAGCCTAGTTTCAAAGTGCTCCCTTCTCTGTTAGTACCAGCCTTACTGGAGCATTACACAGGTCTAAGACAGCTGTGGGCCACTCTGTCAACGTGCTGCCACCTGTTCCTGTGCCGTGCAACCGTGTGTTCCACAACAGGTTGGTCACTAAATTTCAGAACCCTCTTTATGGCATAAACACAGTGACGGGGTTTCCCTGGGAAAATGTACCAGGAATGATTAAAAAGGCAATGACAAATGCTTCTCGAAACTGCCTTTAAAATTGTGTCCTGCATTAACTTAGCAGGATGATCAGTTACCTGCTTTGTGTAATATGGATGTACTTGTGTATAGGCACGCAGTCCAAATTTCAGAGGAAAAGCTGACATGAGTTAATATCCTAATGTTCAATTTATCATTCATGGAGCAGAACTCTGTGTACTAAAAACACCTTTCACCATTAAGGAAAGCAATAGCAAATTGGCTGATTAGCATAAATGTACAACTGTGTTGTCTCTCAAGAGCTATTATCATGCTTTCCAAATGTAGTTGTTTCAGTTGTTAAATCTATGAATTTTCTCGATTTTTATTTTATTTATATATAAATCTTGGCACCTCTATCACGCATGCTTGGATCCCCAGTAGGCAGAAAAGCCCGGAGCAAATATAAAATGAACTTTTAAAAAAATATATGAATCTGGGGAAAATAACATAGCAACCAAGAAACGCAATTAGTGTTGGTAACAGTCTCAAACTTTGTATCGGGACATTTACAGAACTTAATCCAGGGAGATTTTGTTATGCCTTGATATAAACTGCATAAAGCAAATAATAAATTAGTCTCTTCAGTCTTTCAATTCTAAAATAAAATAGTGCCCTTTTTCTGGTACGGGATGACAAAAATATATATGGATGTTCCTAGGACTATGCCCCTTCTAAAAAAAAAGTTACAGTTAATTAGACCATTATCACTGAAATTCAAATGTACCAATCAGTTGAATCCAAGAGGTCCTTTCCCATGAAAAAGCAAAGAACCCTGGCACAAGTCATTTAATTGACTTAAATAGAACCACTTGAATAAGTGAGAATCTCCCAACTGGGCCAGAGCTTTCTCAGCACTACATTGTAAATTATAAAAAGATATACTGTACTGTATCTGTGCCATTAGGCATAGTTCAGCTGTTGAAAATTGTACTGTTGGTAACTCTTTTATCATCCAGTGAGAATGTATCTAAGATAATGAAATTGTACATTACCCTTTGAGATTTACAAATCTGACACCACATGCAATGTCTGCTCTCCCTTCTTTAAATTAATATATAGAGAGATGTCTCTTTGTATGCCGAATACCTTTTCTCTCAGCTCTCCATAATTTTAGAGGTCATTTAATGAGCAGTTGTGATTTGATAGAATCCTCCTCCCATTGTAACTAATCTAATAAGTATCTAACATTTTAGGTAGTACTGTGCTATCTGTGTAACTGCTCAATGAGGCTGCCACTTATTCTGAAGACAAAAACCAGACTGGCAGGGAAGCAGCAGTTTGGCTTAACTTCACATACTTGCCTGTCGGAGAATTTCAAATCACTCTTCATATCTTTAGTGAGCTCAGTCATTCAGGAGAAACAACCTGGGTTTGGCAACTGATTTTGGGAGTACATATTTCTCTGATCTTCTAGGGAGTACTAATTCGTGCCTTGTAAATTATACAAAGTACCTATCAAGCAGTAAATAGACAAATGGGAGAGAGGGTCAGTAGTGTTTAAATGAATCAACTCATCAAGATTTCTCCTCCAATATTTTAATTTCCCCCATCCAATATATAGAAAGGCATGGTTTTATTTTTTTTTTAAATAATGGTAAATATATAGGCTCTTTCTAACTCCCTCTGCGTGATCAACCAAATAAAGTTCAAATTTTGTGTAGTCATCTGCAAGACTCCTCATAGCTCTTTCCTGAAGTATTTATTTCTTCTCTCTTCTCCTTGCCCCTTCAGGCACAACAAGGTGCAGATTTTTTTCCTGACCTTTCCCCATTTTTCATGACCAGCACTACCTAATTTTTCAGTTTGCTTAGCAGTATTTCTAGCATTGTTCTTATTCTAGACTTAATAATTATTTACATGACACACACATGACGCTCCGTTAGTTGATATGTTTTGCCTGGCAGACTAATGCTAACTATTGTTTCCACTGCTTACACAAACCCTTTGTCAAGACTTGATCCTATTTGCAGAGCAAAGTGGCATTTTATTGACAGGAGGATGAAAGGAACAGGTTAGCAGCTGTGTCCAGATTGCAGCCCTGTAAATCCACTTGTACAGTTTACAACAGAAGATTGGAGGGTTTCAGACAGTGGTTTGTATCACAGCTCATGACTCCAGCATTTTATAAGAAGTTTTAAGGAAGAGGCTACAGGATTTTTTCTGGAAGACATTCACAGCCAGCTCTGTGTGGGGATCAATCCTAGGACAGAGTGAATTTTGTTCAGGCTCACAGCCATCATCCACTTTAAACAGCTTACAGAGCCCTGGGCAAAGACCCAGAACTCTGCAGGTCACTTTACTTCTACTACAGAGAGTAGTGACTGAACCCCCTTCGCTGGAAACCTCAAAGACATTTGTCTTGAAATTTCTGATTTTCGGAGTTTTTAAGAGGCTACTGATTGAGTAAGGACAATGAGTTCTGTCCTTCAACCTGTCTTGTAGATGTGTGTTTCTTTTCAGTAGGTTACAAATTAAATTCCCCAACACACACAGACTATTCAGTAATTCACCACAGCTTTTTAATCATAACTCACAGTATGTGAAGTAGTTCTCCACAGGAATGAAGGATTTTCAGAAAACAAAGTACAGATACAGTTTATTCTGTCTTTGAGCAAAAGCTGGACATGATGGCCTCTTGAAGGCCTTTTTACAGTTTGTTTAAAATATTTACTCTTTTTTCATCCAGTATATTTTGCCCATACAGGACTTGAAAGCCTACAGTTTCCCAGTAATAAAAATATTCATCAGGCAGCTTCCTTTCAAACTGGAAGATGTTACCCAATTATCACACTCATCAGGGCATCTAACCAGAGGTTTGAAGCCTGTAATAAAGATAATCTGCAAGACAAACCCTCATGCATTCACCACACACTGCAGATGACTTCTGCTGTGAGCCACTTCTATTTCTTTTGATATGAAACTTCCCCAGGAGACGAAATAACAGGTATGCCTACTTACACGCTGATTGTCTACATCAATTCACTGAAACCTGTGGGAGACATGCAGCACAACAAAATTGCTTACAACAAACAGCTTGTTAAAGAAGTCTGCATAACTTCCCTTTTATTTCTCACCCACTTCCCCACATACTCCCCTTCCAGTATGTAAGCGGAGCCCCTAGATTACAGAGGAGGCTAGGGAAAGTTTAACAAAATCCAGGATGTTAAACCCCTGGATTTCTAAATTGTCTGCTCCTGAAGCCTGGATTCAGGCAGCAACAAGCTCAAACTCAAAATCCACCCACAGATATTCTTATCAGTGTGCAAATTGAAAGGGTACACAGAGATGACCCGCTTTAGGTAGACAGCAGAATGAATAGCAGAAGACAAGAAATAAAGCACACCCTCAGGACATGCCCCTTGCGGGGGGACTGCCTTCCCTGTGGCTGGTGCCTAAGTTATTTATTCCCAACCTCATTCAACAAACATAATGTTAATTTCAGGACTGAGATCAGAACAACAATCGGAGAGAGAGGGAGAGGAAAGCATTGTATTATCCAGACTAGACTGCTATAATTTAGTCAAATCAAAGCATTCCAGATGGTTTGGTATTGAGGGGAGGATTGCTGGTTTGTTTAAAGAAGGGAATGAGTTCTCAGCATTTATTATTTGCTTTGAACTTTATTTACATTGATATGCACAAATTACTGCATAAAAATCTCATACCTGCAGTGCTGAAGATCTTTTGCCTGGGATAGTTAAAAAATAAAGTTAAAGCCAAATAGTTTTTGCTCTTACTCATCTTAAAACACAAATTGGCTAAAACATTCTCTGTTTGCCTTAAGATAATGCTGTGCAAAGACTATTTAAAATGACATAAGCACTCTTTCCTGGGGACCTCCTGATGGCTCCTGACATTTCAACCTCATAATGTACAAGGCCTGTTTGTTTTGTTTGTGCAATTACTCACGTTACTTAGCAATACAAAAAGTGCTTTTTACACTAAACTCTAGGGAATAAAATATGCAGAATTCATGAGATACAAAACACATAAAAATTCATTTCCTGAGCAGAGGCACTGCAACACTGTATAGCAAAAACTATTACTTTTTTCATTGTGTTTGTAATAAAGAACTCAAGCAACCATGCCCTTCAGGGCTGGGCTCCTCACCACTTCACTTGAACTCAGCCTCAGCATTCAGCCATGGCATGTGAAGTTAATTACTCTGGGCATTGGGGCTCTGAACAGAAGAATGACCCTATTTGCAGCTCCGTGTACTATGTACCACGCTACAGTGAATTCTTTCAGTACCTACACATCGCACACTCAGTGACTCTGAATGGAGTAATAATTCTAGCACTCTGGAGGAAAGCTCAACTGTCATCTCATTTTCGCAGGGACACTTATCTTCCCAGGTAACCATTTAATGGGGGCTGACATCAGTCCACATTCAGTCACTGTCACCCTCCCAGTTCAAATGGCATGAAAATCCAAGGGTTACATCTTTCAGAAACCATCATGTGGGAGGGCAGGCAGGCTTGGAACAATTTCTGAACACGGACCTTATGATTCTGAGTCCTTTGCACCAGCTTTTGTGGTAAGGCCATCAGAATTAGGTAGATTCAAATATCTGTGATTATAAATGACTCCTCAGCTAGAGAACCAAACACTGTCCACAGGACACCTGGTTTACATAAATTGGCAAGATGGCTTACTTACTGAGGAGTTGAATATTTTCATAGAAATTGCATAGCTGGGGAAAAAATAAAGTTATTTAATAAATAAACCCATTAGACATGATCGCTTGCCAGATACCTAACTACTCTCAGTTACTGTTGGGGTCAGAAGTTTCAGCAGCTTTAAAAAATACATGAAAAATACACTGCCCCTCTGGAACTGAAGAGAAAGTATCCTGCATGTGCTGAGGTGGCTCGCTTTATCTGACATAATCAAAATTTATGTCAACTGGTGTGATATATACCTTGGCAATAGCAATATTAATCTGGGAAAGGAATAGCATAAGTGAGGAAAGATCTGTGCCTTGTAAAAATCAGTTGCAAATATGACTCAAAAAATAGAGCCATTTAGTTTCTTTACCAGGACTTGTACCATATTATTTGTTAACATCATGATACACCTTCACCTTGAAGTGCATTTTTAAAAACAAGCCTTTGCATCCAGCATTTTGAACAGTAGCTGTAGGAAACTAAATAGTCACTTTGAGGCAGAAGATGGAAGCTGGGCAGTCATTTCTTTGGTTATTCTTTCATTTTGTACCAATGTAGGGCAATAATTTTACAGACTCTTTTTCTTCACTCCAATCCTCCTTTGCTTTTTTTTTTTAATTTTCCCCCCAGATGTTGGTTCATTAATTGATTTATTCATTCATTCATTCATTCATTCATTTAAGTCTAACCTAGAAATAGGTTATTTTGCAGCTTCTAATTTTAATTCATCAGATATAAACTTTGCATAATCATGTAGAGAGTACAGAGCACAGAGAGGAGGTATGAATTTGCTTTTGAATATTGCCATAATTCTACATAGGATAGGAAAATAAATTATAGATTCATTTTTGAACTGATAAGGTCTGCACTAGTCATTTATGTCATTTTTAAGCATGGCTACGGTTTGTGAATATTTATTTGCCAATACTCATACACAGACCTTTGCTAACATGATACCCAGCTCTAGCAGAATCAGCAGGATTTGACTGGGTCTAGATAAAAACACACTTGATATCTTACTGACACATAAGTATGTTCTGGGATGGGCTGCATTCAGAGAGGAATCTAAAAGGAAGAACATTAAATGTTCTACTCTGTGGAAACTCTTCCTCCTTTTCTACAGCCCATATCAAGTAAGTGTCTGCTACTTCCAATAGAACAAGGACGTTCTCGATATGCTCATTCAGATACCATGTGCTCAATAGCTGAAGAGAAGTAGATTGGTTTGTTGCAATTAAAGGGCACTTCTTTCCTGGTTGTTAACTCAGTAATACTACCATTTATTTCTATTAGAATTTTCTGGGACTCATGAAGCTGTGATTTTATTTTACTTTTTATTTATTTAAATAGAGTGAGGAAGCATGTTCTTATCAGAAAAACCTTTGCCTGGAATTTTCAAAATTCTAAAAATCATCTCCCAGATCTCCTGAAGTAGCAGCAGGGACAGAATCCTCTCTTTCTTTCTTTTGTTCATTCATTTGTTCTTCTGTTCTCAAGCCCTGAGCCATTTTTTATTTCCCAGAACAAAATCTGAAGCTTCAAAACAGACAGCCATGAAGGTGACACTTTAAGAAAGCTGGGGTAGGTGAGATCTGGAATGGTTTTGCTTGAATTGACAGTTTAATGTGCAGAACTTTCATGTGACCCAGACAAAAAAGGAAAGACCAAGTTTTTCCTGACATGCTCTGTGAAGTCACTAGAAAGTTTATAAGGGAGGAATTTGCCTATTGAGACAAGTAAAATATTACCCAGTTGCTGCAGTATTAAAAATATAATACACTGGGAGATTTGGTCACACTTTCCCTTTTTTCTCCAAACTATAAACCTCCTGGTTTGTTTGGGGTTTTGTTGGGGATTGGATTTTTTTCCTTTACTAAGGAACTGTTACAACAATCCAGA